>NQII01002665.1:251901-266080 GCA_002778355.1 Clitarchus hookeri
ATATACATATATATATATATATATATCACCGTAGTCCAAGGCAGGTGGAAGACCAACTGCCTGGGGAGTGTTCACGATTATGAAGACAAAAATCAAACGAGGAATGGGATTGCGAATGATGCAGCAGCTCAACCAGAAGAAAAATAAAAGGAAGACATAAAGTAAAAGATGCAGGGGAATGAAACGAAGAGGCTTCCTACCGTTTCTCCTACCAGGACTTGCAGCACTACGTGGTCTGATCGGGGGAGTAAGCAAAATAGCACATGCAGTAAATACTTAGAAAAATCAAGGATGACAGCTAGCAGAAGCTCTGCGACACAATAAGCAAATGGAAGTTATTGCACAAGGAGCAAAAAACAGCAAAGGACTACACCTAAAACCGTATCCTACAGGAGGTGTAAAAAAACCAGACAAAGGAAAGGAAGCTATCTTAAAGGCATTAGCTGATCGACCACTTACCAGCCTAAACTTGAAGAAAAATGTACGAAAATTACAGATACCATATTTCCATGGTGTGCATATGCGTGATGACCTACCGCAAAAACCTAACATAAATTAATGTGGAATCATAAATTCAGACAATAGTAGAAGTCCTGGGACATATTGGGTCGCTTACAGAAAACATGGAAACAGTGTCGACTACTATGACAGCTTTGGAAACCTACGACCACCAAATGAGGTGTGCAAGTATATTGACGGTGCTTTATAATTACTTCACTGAACAGAAACCAAGTCAGTGGACATGTGGACATTTATGTCTTCGCTTCTTGGTTAAGAGTTAATAAAATAACAAACACATACACATATTTTGGTCAATCATGTCTGTAACTATGATCTTGACGGGCAAGAGTTCAGAGCTATGCTCTGTATATTTTCCAGTGCTGGATTGGGAAGGACCGTAGTCAGTGGCGCTAATCGATTTCCAAACCTATTTCTCAGTTCCGAACATGGACAGTTCAAACTGTAAATTTCGCTACGTGAAAAATAATGCTGTGGAAGAAGTAACCTTACCCACAGGTTCATATGAGATCGATGACATTGAATCAAACCTCAAGCGAATATTGCAACCAGTTGTAACATTGTTACTACATGGAAACTCAAACACTCTGAAAATCGAGATGATATGGAGTGCATATATTGATTCTACCAAGCATGATATGCTAGCCTCCATGTTAGGTTTCGAACTTATGATATATGAGAGTTGCAAAATGCACGAATTATCGCTGCCTGTAAACATTTTACCAGTGAATGTTATAAAAGAGTGAACTGCAATATAGTAACAGGTTCGTATCTCAATGGTATACCAAACCATATGTTACACGAATTTGCAATGCTCGTCTCACCTGACTTCTAACTCTTAGAGGTTCCAAAATCTCTCATTTACNCCATATGTTACACGAATTTGCAATGCTCGTCTCACCTGACTTCTAACTCTTAGAGGTTCCAAAATCTCTCATTTACGCACCGATCGTATCGAAGAGGGTGCAAGAAATTATCGTCCACGTAGTCGACAGAGAAGAAAATCTGATTAACTTCAGGGGCAAATAAATAATGCTTTGCTTACATTTGAAGAAAGATGGGCTTGCATTTTAAAAAGAAAATCACAAAAACAGGTCTTGATANCCATATGTTACACGAATTTGCAATGCTCGTCTCACCTGACTTCTAACTCTTAGAGGTTCCAAAATCTCTCATTTAGGCACCGATCGTATCGAAGAGGGTGCAAGAAATTATCGTCCACGTAGTCGACAGAGAAGAAAATCTGATTAACTTCAGGGGCAAAGAAATAATGCTTTGCTTACATTTGAAGAAAGATGGGCTTGCATTTTAAAAAGAAAATCACAAAAACAGGTCTTGATANAAATAATGCTTTGCTTACATTTGAAGAAAGATGGGCTTGCATTTTAAAAAGAAAATCACAAAAACAGGTCTTGATACCAAACCTATGGTCAGTACATGAGAGTCATCAGAGTGTTAACATGTAAGAATATCAGCTTCTTGAAGAGTCTTGGGTTCAGAGTTAACAAAAATGGAGGCAGAAATATTGAATGTAGACGAACCTGTTAGCTACGAAGATTCCATCACGAAGACGGAATTCCACTCTTATTCGCCATACCTGCCCGGACCTTACTTGCTATCGTTCGAGATTCGTATACCGGTGCAAAACCAAAACATATATATGCTACTATGCAACTCATACTTGAGATTCTGAGGTAAGCTTACGAAAGTTGGAGATGACATACCGGTAACTACCAATATAATTTGAAATGGAGTACTTCACACGATTAATAAAATATCTTACAAACTCAATGGGGTCGAGTTAGNACTACCAATATAATTTGAAATGGAGTACTTCACACGATTAATAAAATATCTTACAAACTCAATGGGGTCGAGTTAAACCAAACAAGATATTTAGGTAGTACAGCTACAATGAAGAACTACCTATCTTTAACACAAAACCAACTACCAGTAACNACCAAACAAGATATTTAGGTAGTACAGCTACAATGAAGAACTACCTATCTTTAACACAAAACCAACTACCAGTAACTAAAATGGCCGGATGGGGAATCGAACCAGATTACAAAGTGCCTGTGTATCAAGGTAGAAGATTCGAAATATGTGTTCGCCTCTCCTCATTACTGGGATTCGCCAAAAATTACAGATATATAATAGTGAATTCCAAACAAGAGCTGGTGATACTTTTAGCTGACACTCAAACCAATGCATTATGCATACTGCAGAAAATCAAGGAGTTTTAACACTCTTGTTACATTCAAGAGAGTGGATTCTACCACATGTACAAGTACNCATACTGCAGAAAATCAAGGAGTTTTAACACTCTTGTTACATTCAAGAGAGTGGATTCTACCACATGTACAAGTAAAAATGCAAGAGCTAATCAGGCTGCTAAAGTTTGTAGAGAAAGGAAGGAATATCCACGTAGCATTCCGTTCCTGGGGCTTGGAAATATACTCAAGCCTCACACAGTCTCAAAATGTAAATTGGAATGTTAAATCTGGTTTTACTACGGAAAAACCAAGAAACATAATTCTAGCATTTCAGACAGGAAGACAAAATGCTATTGGTGCAGATCGCTCAAAGTTCGACCACATCAAGATAAAGAGCGCTAAAGTGTTTTGAAACTCAGAAAGTTTTCCTTATGTGAGCCTAAACACCGACTTCATTAATGGATCATATATGTTGGCTTAACAAATGTTTGCAGATTTTCAATGATCGTATTACGGACACGAAGCTTCGACGACTTTAGAGTTCATGAACAGTGCTCCACTCCTGGTATTCGATTTCAGTAAACAAGATGATCGCACAAACACAGGTGTTTTAGACTGCAGAATTGAAATGATGGCTACAAGGAACATACCTGCCAACACTCAAGCCTACACTCTCATACTACATGATCGCTTGGTGACATACAATGCGAGAGACAAAGTAGTTAAATTACTAACGTAAGTTATGGAATAAGCTCAGTTGTCAATCGACTGCCACCATGTTCACTACCGCACAGGGCTTCACATCTCCGCTGGGATTCATCATAAAGGAAATTTGCATTGTTTACTCAGATGGCAGTACAAAATCCTGCAAATTCCTACCTCCATTCTCGGATAAAATACTAGACTACAAAAGTAAGAATACGAATAAATGGCTTACGAATCATTTACATGGACAGCACTGGGAAAATGAACATGTGGAATATGAGAAAATAAACAATGTACTTACCGAGATGATGAATGATGACGTCTTCGTGGCTGGCCCAGAGCATAAGAGATGGCTATGCATTAACTGCAATGAAAATGTAAAAAAATTATCGACTTGCAAACCGTGTACGAGTGCCCATCTTTGCAAACATTGAAAACAAGTTACGTGGACCTGGCACATTGCTGTGACTCATGAGAACGAGACTGGGCCTGTCTTCGCCAGAACGCACTGCTGCTGTGTGCGCGGAGCCTTGCTATGTGATGACATCAATGCTGTGCGAGTATAAGTGAGGAGAGAGTATTACGACATAATACCAGTGTCTGCAGTATTAGACGGTTTTCATTCTCTCTCTCACCAGTGCTCATACAGCTATGCAGTGTTTGTCATAATCATGCTTGCGCTCTTCAAAAAATTGAACCATGGTGTACAATTCCAGAAACTCAGCGATGTGGAAATAGGCGAGAAGTACAAAGCAACAGATTTCCAGCAGGTCAACGCAACCTATGGGAATAGCATCTCCTGTGTGTTGGGTGGCGAGTTCAGAATTCATTTGGCAAACGGTTATGTGCAACTCATTCAAGAGGAGGACCAGAAGAAATTTAAAGAGTCTGCAGAGGATTATTTAACATACAGTGGGATGAACCCAATAGCAAATGGCGAAACTTTTCATGCTATTGAATTTTCAATTGGAATGCTATACAGTTCTGTTTAAACATAACAGCTTGTGTGTATAAAATGTATATTTAACAACATCGCCCAGAGTCAATCCCTACCCTTACTATATTGGGTTCGAAATGTTCAAGCCTGTGCTCATTCGCTCGTCTGCACTCGTCAAGAATTCATCATGAGCAATGTGTTCGACAAATGTGAATGTGTACCATTCCAACCAAACAAAGTGGACAAGTATGAACGGTATTTCATAGGTTATGAAAGAGTAATTTTCAAACCGAGATGTGAGTTCAAGCAGGTGCAAGTGTGTGATGGTGAAAATCATATGTGAGGCTATTACGACTTTCACGATTACTTTCACTCTCAATTTTTTCCATAATACAACTTCGGCAGATGAGCGGTTTTCAACCTTCGTACAAACAGTGAGCTACCAGCAAGTGGAGATGCTCTAGCCATTCATGCTGAATTTGAAGATATCACAGGACTACATTTTGAAAACAGAATCGAATTCCTCTTACGAAATGTGGACTCTGGTGCAACTTGCTGGTGGAGTGAAGAGTGTAAGGGGATCGTACACAAGACTATTCTTCACGAATGCGGGTTGCTCCTCAGTGAGAACGTGTGGATCTTGCAGTGTTCCCCGAAGGCATGCTGTGTACATAAATAATTGAAAGACTTCAGATTTTTGTTTATTTGTCTCTGTGAGTCATGGAGCCAGAACCTCGTGTCGAGGACCTAGAGACAGAAATTGCTTGCAACAGCAGGTGTAAATGTCTGAAAGTCTGCTATGACATCTCCAGGATCCTGTCCGTGCTGATCGAGCTCTTCTACTGACTTCATGCTTCCCAGCGTACTTAAAGAGGCTCGCCATGAACATTCAGTTTAGTCATGCATCACGGACTTACCAGGATGGTTGAGTTTCACCCTGTATTGCGTTTAATCAAACGCAATACAATACAATACAAATTTTGCTAAACAATTCATATTCATGTAACTACAATTTTTCTTTCTGATTGTATAGCAACATATTTTGAACGGTCTCAGCATATTTCCACCTGTATTTCGCTGTGAATTCTAAATATATTTTGCGCAACAAAATAATGAGAGTTGGTTACTTTCTTTACGTGGGGACTTGCCTAACCAAATAAGCCAAGTAGACGTGTATTTTGAACAAGGTACGTCTTCTGCAGAGACAAACGAACGCACAATCAGGTGGTTTGCCCCATTCAACCGTTACGTAGTCAGTCTGGCTGTGAAATGTTGCCACTACTAGGCAGCTCTCACTAGTTTACTTCTCGAACGCTGGCCGGGAGCTGGTCTATAGAGCGTAATGCATGTCTGTTACGATACTGGGCCAAACCATGTATGGGCAATTTGGAAAACTAGCATGCATTTTCGTGCAGAAGTCCCAGCAACTGAACGTGTAATGTCATCTCATTTCGAAAAACTTTAGTTTCAGAACCTCAATTTTATTGAGTATTTACCTACGTCATGTGCAGTTTTAGGGCATAGCAAAGTAATATTTTATGCTATTTTTTAAATTAGTTTGATCGTCAACATCGCTTTTATTTTTAAAAAATAATAGTGTTTAACTTAAGCGCCTTTGGACGAACGTAGCCACGGCTATTGCAAATGTATATTTTTAAAATGTCCACTTGCTTATCTACTATCTTACGTTATTTTATGTTTTCCTGTTAGGTTGGGATACTAGGTTGAATGAAAAATGCTGGGTGAAAATGCGCATGTGCAGTAGTGATATGCGCCAACAAAAATATACGCAATAAAAATGGCAAGGTTATTTCACAAAAACTCTTAACGCAAGAAAGAGTTAATATTTAAGAAGAAATTGCAGTTTTTATAGTACAGAAACATTTGTTGTCATGTTGCGACTAATAATAATCTTGTCTCAAATTAGATAGAAATTTTCCTTCAAATCATGGCTGGAGAAAATATCTCTTGAACACTTAGCTTTATACCCGAATATTAAACGAATAATTGCCATAGTTGACAGATCAATTTGTGGAGATCTGTTGAATTTAAGTCGTTTTTTTAATTAGACTGCTGCCGCGATATACACTGAAGAGCCAAAAAAACTGGTATAGGCGTGCGTATGCAAATAACAGAGGTATGGAACCAATCAGAGTAACGCGATGCGGTCGGCAGCTAGATCGGTTACTGCTGCTACAATGGCAGGTTATCAAGATTTAAGTGAGTTTGAACGTGGTGTTATAGTCGGCGCACGAGAGATGGGACATAGCATCTCCGAGGTAGCGATAACATTTGGATGTTCGCGTACGACCATTTCACGAGTGTACCGTGAATATCGTGAATCCGGTAAAACATCACATCTTCGACATCGCTGCGGCCGGAAAAAGATCGTGAAAGAACGGGACAAACGACGACTGACGAGAATCATTAAACGTGACAGACGTGCAACCCTTTCTCAAATTGGCGCAGATTGGATTTGTGGACTGCCCTGCAGGATCCGTGTTGTGAATTGCCTCCTGCATGCCTTCAGACGTTAGTCGAGTCCATGCCACGTCGTCTTGCGGCACTTCTGCGTGCTCGGGAGGCCGTACATGATATTAGACAGGTGTACCAGTTTTTTTTACTCTTCACTGCATTATTACTTTTCAAATTCAGTCTAGTTCTATTGCAAAAGATTTTTCAGTTCAATATGTAAATAACATAGTTTTCACTACACACTTTCATAAATAAATCTGAATAACTTTAGTATTCTTTAAAACATTTATCCCCAATGTTTCGGTTTAGTTGTAGTCGAAATCCAATGTTTGTATTATAAGTTATTTCGATTCGATAACTGCTTGTTATGCCCACAGTATTGAGTTAGTCTGAACTTACATTGAAATTAGACGTTACCTAAATTTTATTTTAAAAATACGTGTAAATTAATAATTTAATTTCAGTTTTATTAAATATATAATCACATATGTATATCAGCTCAGAAATTGTTGCGTTTCCTATAGACTTCACTCTAACTAATACAAACCCCCTTATGATTTTTTTTTAAGGATTCTCAATAATATCACTTTGGTTGCTGTATATTTATTAATTATTTGCAAGTGAAAAGTTTATTTTCAGTTTGGAAATGTGGTGACCACTACCCGATTTAATTTCAGAATTGCACTGAAATGAAACCACCTTGTTAATTACAGTCCGGAAATCTGGATATTTAGTTATATCGGATCAATTGCAGTATATAGGATTAGCTGGTTCTCTCACAAGGTATGGGGATGTGTGATTTTGGTGGTATCTGCCATATTAGATGTCATGGCCACCATCTTGTGGTAGCTATCTTGGCTGCCCTGGCCTTGAAGTCTAGGTGGTCAGCAATCCGAATTCGGCTTGAAAACCCGAGTGCACAGTCGTGTTACGTAATGTATAGGTAACTTTTAAAGGTTAAATAAAAATATGTATTAAAATAAAAATTAAATTCTTAAATTATTTTTATTTTATCTCCGACATGGTCTCATACAAACACACACACCCACATATATATATATATTTATATATATTTGAGTTGTCCTACCATATAAATACGCTAGTAAAGGCGAAAGTCTTTACCACTATATATATCACATGTCGACTCTATGTATGGCAAGCGGGGAAGCAATGCCGCCTAATAGACGAGGGATACAAATATGGCGGACACCAGTGGAGCACTCTGACAGTCATAAACAAAGATGGACGACATCAGCACACTCTTGTTGCTGTCTACAATGATGGTGGATCAGACGAATGCAGCGCTATTAGTAACNGTTGCTGTCTACAATGATGGTGGATCAGACGAATGCAGCGCTATTAGTAACTACTGATGTTAACCCATGACAGTCTAGCAGAAACAAAAATGGCCACTGGAAGTATGAAACCAAAAGATGAAAGAAAACAAGGTGATGTATGGGAACAAAATGGCGACAGGAAACAAGAATTTGACCAAAAACGAGATGATTGACTAGCTCAAGGTCAAGAACATCCAAATGACCACCACGAGATGGTCACCATGCCAATATTAAAGATGGCAGAAACACCTCCGATCTACATCAGCCATAACCTGCGCTAAAACCGGCTAAACATATACACTAATTACAGTCTTCATAATAAATATTTTCACACAGAACATTTATTTTCAGCTCAGAAAATTTGGGTGGTCATTGACTAAGTTCAGATCAGACTTGAACTGAACTGAAACCACCTTATGAATTACAGTCTGGAAAGCTGGCTTTCAATAAAATCAGCTCAATATTAGTCCTTGTATTAAATATTATGCACCACTCAGAAAATTAATTTTCGTTTTGGAAAATTCTGTGAATATAGTCTAATTTCAGACCCAACTTGAATTTAAACTAAACTACTTTACAATTTTCAGTCTTGTGGAAAGTCTTTTCGCAAATTCCAGTTGAATTCTGTGTCCGGATATAGCTGCGATTCTGAATGTTGTTCAAGTGGGANGGAAAGTCTTTTCGCAAATTCCAGTTGAATTCTGTGTCCGGATATAGCTGCGATTCTGAATGTTGTTCAAGTGGGGATGAATCTGAACTGGAACATACAGTACGTCCCGTTTTTATTCATACACAGCCTCAGCCATTATAAAATAGTCAATTCTTTCATTAGGTTATATAAATTATTGTATGTAATATTAGCATATTTTTGATAAGAGTAAAATGTACAAACTCAGTGCACAAAACATATTTCCTTTCAAACGCAATGTCTGAGAAGAGAAAGAAAAGCTATTTGAAGCCCCAAACATAGGTTACTTTGCTATCCATAGAGTAGTTCACATTTAGTTGTTTGATGGCCTCGAGTCTTGCGTAAACAGCTGTGGGACGTATGTGCGTATAGTTCGTTATTCCTGTTCCGCATACAAAAAGCAGTACAGTCTCAGGAAAATGGGTAAGGAACTTTGGTTCCAAGCTGAAAGAGACAATTTTAAGTTTGGCACTTAAAGGATTCTGATTTAGAAAAAAATAGGACAAAACGAACCGTGAATAACATACCAAGACAGCCTTAAAAGGAACGTCTGAGTCCTCAAGAAGAACGAATATAGTTGCGGTGATTAAAATCCAGTCCTCGTATAAGCGCTCCTACTACGCACCGAACTGAAGTTACTACTAGTATTAAAATGTGTTCTGATACAGTTCGCCGGGTGTTATGTATGTACGCATATAATGGTAGGGTAGCAAGGAAGAGGCCCTAAACCAGCTAGAAGAACCGTGCAACAAGATTGTTTAAAGGACACATAAATACTAACCAGGAGTTTTGGAACAATGGAATTTGGTCTGAAGAGACTAAATTAACCTTTTTGGCTCGTATGGTGTCTACAGGATCTAGGCACATCGTATACGTCTGATGATGTTACCACTATATTTTCCACAGTTTAACTTGTGGGTGGTTTAGTTGTGGATTGGGGGTATATATCTGTGAAAGGGGCCGGAAATATTAAGTTTATTGATGGTGCAATGATCAAGTTTATGTATGACATTCTAGAGAAGAATGCCCATCGAAACATAGAACAATCAGGAATGTTACTTTTTTACATTTTTCAACTTGGAAACGACCCGAAGCATACAACTGGTCTAAATAAAGAATGGTTAATTTGTAATATTCCAAAACAGTCACCCAACCTCATCCCCATTTAGCATCTGTGGGCATTTATAATGTCCCGAGCACACAGCAAGTATATTTCTTCGAAACAGGAACCTAAAAATAGCAGTGACTGAAGAATGGTACAGCATGGCCCAGAATATTATTTTTGCTAAACGAAATGCACAGAGCAGTTAATTTGTAACTATTACAAACAAACAGATTTTCATAAAACTGAATTGTATGAATAAGAACGTGACATACTGTGATTCTGAATTCACTTTCACCCAAACGTATTTCCCACCTATTCATTTCAGCAACATAAAAATTAAATTTTTTTCTTGGATACGCTATTTTCATAACCTGTTCAATTTCAGCGGAGAGGTATGGGTGGCTCTTAACATCGGTGTCTTGAGAGCCAAAGAGGGTGAAGTGAGGTCAGTATGGAGTCGCGCCGGAATGCACGAGCGGAGCAAACGGGATATCCCCGAGAAAAGCCGCCGATCAAAGNGAGGTCAGTATGGAGTCGCGCCGGAATGCACGAGCGGAGCAAACGGGATATCCCCGAGAAAAGCCGCCGATCAAAGACATCGTCCGACATGATTCCCACTTTCGAAAATCCGGGAGCGACCCCGCCAAGAATAGAACCCGGTTAGTCTTGGTGGGAGGCGAGTGCTCTAGCCACTGCGCCGCCGCGGCACCAGTTCAATTACAGTGTTGGTCCCTGATTCAGCTGCCACAAGCGGAGGAAAGAAACAATGCAAATGCCGTACGTACAGTGAATTGTACACAAAATGCCACAGTCATCACCCTACAAAAGGCATTCAGTCAAAAAGGGCCAGAATAACCGTCACTATGGCCTATATTCATGCATTCCGTATATACACACTAAATTATAGCAACATTTAGGGAACTACATAATTTCTTGTATGTAATCTGTAATAATCGCAACTGCATTCCATGTAAAAATACAGTCTGACAAGCTGAAAAAATATTTCCTGTTTGGGTCTTATTTGGTGTTATCACTAGTGAAAGTAACGATATCATATGAATATCAAATTTTTTCAACAGTAAATAAAATAATTTCGTTCGTCCAGTGCATTGTAATACATCATTTTCAGTGTTCAGAAAAACATTCCCGTAATGTCCAATTGTAATATTTTGCATAGTATATCCCATTTTGAACAAATATTTTAATTATTTACTTTACAAAATATATGTGGGCGTAATTAATATCTTCTGATAATGTTATATAATGTTATCAGCCAACTCCAACACTCTCTTATGCTTCAGAATAACCCATTATAGAGCATTCGATGAATAATGTTTTATGATCGGCAACATCACTGAAATTATGATATCTTTAAACTTTTGCGGAAACAGTACAGACTGTAACAAAATATTCCACGTATCTTCATGTAGGATCCGGCGAATTGAGTTATTCGATAAATAACATCACTGAAATAATAGAACGATTTATGTTTTTGTGGTAACAGTAAATATTGCTACAGAACATTAAAAATACCTTTATATCGGGTACGGCGGAAAAAGACAATTAATCAATAACACACTGAAAAGGACAAAACACTGTTTGTTTTTGCGGAAACGGTATACATTGCAACGAAATGTTTAAAATAACTTCATTGGTTCTGCTCATAACGTTATTTAACAAGTAACGTTATTAAAATAACAGATAGATTTCCGTTTTAGTAGTTGCGTTATAAAGTGTACCGCGTATTGAAGAGTATTAGTGAATGTGTTANATAACAGATAGATTTCCGTTTTAGTAGTTGCGTTATAAAGTGTACCGCGTATTGAAGAGTATTAGTGAATGTGTTACTATTAAAAGTAACGTTATTGACTCAGTTTTGATTACCGATATCAGGTGGATAACGTAACCAAAAAAAAANGTGTTACTATTAAAAGTAACGTTATTGACTCAGTTTTGATTACCGATATCAGGTGGATAACGTAACCAAAAAAAAAAGGCATTACTACCGCGCATTTTGTTAAATTATTCACCGCTGGTATAAATCACATTTGCTAACACTACCATACTCATAAACTCAAAATAGTAATTTTCTTCTACTTATAAAAAAATATGCCACACTGTATTTAAACCTGGTATAGGAGGATGATAACTATGCTATTACAATGCTAACGTTTATCTATACGAATCAATACATAAAAACAGTTTACAAATTTTTTTACAACATTATTTTTGCATTTATGTCCAAAATTATGATTCANCGAATCAATACATAAAAACAGTTTACAAATTTTTTTACAACATTATTTTTGCATTTATGTCCAAAATTATGATTCGCAGAACCAAACTGTTAAAATTTGAATCTTCCATTCTCACATCACAAAATTTCATTTTACATTTATTGGAACAATAAAATAAATTCCATTGCGTTTTGACTTTTAAGTCGAGGTGCATAAAGGTGAGAANATTTTACATTTATTGGAACAATAAAATAAATTCCATTGCGTTTTGACTTTTAAGTCGAGGTGCATAAAGGTGAGAATTAAATTCAACTAATAATCACTCTGTGTGGCTAAATGGTTATGCCATTCATCCGAAGATGATAATTATTATATATGGAAACGCACATATAAAGTTAAAACATTTATGAAAATCCCGAACATAACCTCAAAATCACTAACAAATCGCACACGAACAATTTCATTTAATATACACGCTCATGTAATGAAAAGTAATATCAAACACTTACCTTAAGTCTATGTTCGGTGATTTCTCAAACAGCAAGGCAAACCCGAATACATTAGATTGCACTAAATGCAGTATGANCTTAAGTCTATGTTCGGTGATTTCTCAAACAGCAAGGCAAACCCGAATACATTAGATTGCACTAAATGCAGTATGATGGCGAATGAAACCCCGATGTGCAAACTACAAGCGACTGACAAAGATGCTGACCTCGCGAGGCCCATAATTGGCATTGGTAGGAGGGGTGGTGGATGGGTATGGAAGGAACAATATGTCATCGCAGTAGTTAGAAAAAGAAGGTTCTGGGGCACCGGCGTCTGCGTGGGGACGACGAACGAGCGACAGCCATCTTGGGTGACGTCTTTCCCCCTTCCCCCTTTTTTACATCGAAATTTCCCTTTTTTCCCCAAACAAGTAAAATTTTCCCAAATTTAATTTTCCAAAATTTTCCGAAATATAAAAAAAAAAAATATCCCATGCACAATCCGGATGGTTTGCACAATAAAGCTGGAGCCGGTTAAAAATTGTGCAATGTCAGCCGGAATGTGCAAGCAGGTACGTGAGGCTCTTGTCTCTGATTGGCTATGCAAGGCTCTCGAAATGGTCTCGTCTCTGATTGGCTACATGAGGCTCTCGAAATGGTCCCATCACTGACAAGCCAGTACCATTCATATAAGCTGAAGATGTTCGTGTTCATTGCCCCCCGTTATGCAACTTCTCACATCGTATAAGCATAGCTGGCTCTAAGTTCCGAATCGTTTAAAATACATATCACCTCCGTCAAGGAAAAAAAAATTATAAAAGAATTATTTAAGCTCTTCAAGCATAGTTGTTCATAATTTCCGAACTGTTTAAGATACAGATGTCACATTCATAACATAGATATCGTCCCCGGCGAACGAAAATTATCACAGAGTCATTTATGTCCTGTAGGCATAAAAATTACCACAGATCCATTAAAACCCTATAATCATAGTTGCTCGTAATTTCCGAACCGTTTAAGATACATACATCAAATTCATAACATAGACATCACTCCCGACATCTCGAAAAGATACGCACCACCCCCGACAACGAAAAAAAAAAATTACATAATCATTTAAGCACTACAAGCATAGTTGCTCGTAATTTCCGAACCATTTAAGATATACATAAAATTCATAACATAGACATTATCCCCAGCAACGAAAATTATCACATACATTTATGTTCTATAAGCATAGTTGGCTGTAATTTCCGTCCCATTAAGATATGGTCGACAAATTTATAACATAGATATCACTCCCGTCATCTCGAAATGGCCACGTCTCTGAATGGCTATGCGAGGCTCTCGTTACTTAGAATATTCCGACGAGTCATGCAAACAAAGCTTAATCAGTCTGGAAAATTACATCAAAAGGAAAAACGCCCCATATTCATCACTAGATATTCCGAACATATATATATATATATATA
>NQII01002665.1:266527-330998 GCA_002778355.1 Clitarchus hookeri
TTTTTATGCCTACAGGACATAAATGACTCTGTGATAATTTTCGTTCGCCGGGGACGATATCTATGTTATGAATGTGACATCTGTATCTTAAACAGTTCGGAAATTATGAACAACTATGCTTGAAGAGCTTAAATAATTCTTTTATAATTTTTTTTCCCTTGACGGAGGTGATATGTATTTTAAACGATTCGGAACTTAGAGCCAGCTATGCTTATACGATGTGAGAAGTTGCATAACGGGGGGCAATGAACACGAACATCTTCAGCTTATATGAATGGTACTGGCTTGTCAGTGATGGGACCATTTCGAGAGCCTCATGTAGCCAATCAGAGACGAGACCATTTCGAGAGCCTTGCATAGCCAATCAGAGACAAGAGCCTCACGTACCTGCTTGCACATTCCGGCTGACATTGCACAATTTTCAGCCGGCTCGAGCCTCATTGAGCAAACCATCCAGATTGTGCATAAGATTTTTTATTTTTATTTTTAGAAAATTTTGAGGGAAGTTCGGGAAAATTTGACGTTTTTGGGGGAAAAGGAAAATTTAGAGGGGNTATTTTTATTTTTAGAAAATTTTGAGGGAAGTTCGGGAAAATTTGACGTTTTTGGGGGAAAAGGAAAATTTAGAGGGGAGAAAGTGGGAAATGACGTCCTCCAAGATGGCCGCTGCTCGTCTCTCGTCCCCACACCGATGTTTGTGCCTCAGAACCTACATTTTCTAACTACTCGTCACATTCCGAGGTAGTCACAGCTCGGGAGAAGAGTCATGTCGCAACTGCAGGTGACGACATACTTTTTTCCTGAGAAAATATTTCTGGGGACATGTAGTGATCGTCTCGACTCGAGGGGCGAGCAATGACGCACATGCCTGTTTATTGACGTCAGTCAGCCAGCTCTGACGACATATGCAGATTCCCATTAGCGGTGTCGCGATACTCTTATGATGCAGGACTACTGACGACCTTACTTATCTGTAACAGCATTCATGTGGTTCAAGGCTGACCAATATCCATTAGTGATAACGAGCCGCCCAGCTCCTTAATGATTTATGTGATTTAGCCTGCGAAATGCTTTCGCCTGGAAATGTCTCGGCAGAAATGAAAGATGTACATATACTAGCACGCAGCTAGACAAGTTTCATATTCTCAAACACTTGAAGCTAAAATATTAACACTCGAAATATATGTTATTCACATATGTAGTTAGTAGTATATATTGTATGTTCCGAGTCAAAACTTATTGATTTGCGAATACATGTCAATATATTTATGGTATTAATCCTCTTAACTTGCTAGCATTATTAAACATATGTTCTTCATTGTTTTTTTATAGTTAATTTACATGTATGAGTAATATGAAACTTGCTGCTGGAGACCATTTATATTGATTTTGTTGCTAGATTTCATAAGTACAGGCATGCATTTATAAAATATCGGTACTTTGATTTACAGTTCAAAATTAATACTTTCGAGTAAGTATTTAAATATTTACAAGTAGTTGTAATCTATTATTTATTTCATTTTGTCATATATATTTGCACTTGAAATACAGGATCAGTATAAAAGAATACCCCAAATTTGAAGGTATATAATATTAAAACCAAGAAACCTAAACCCTGATTGACCAATCAAATGAACCGTGGAACCGTGAAGTTTGTTTACCATACATTCATAAATGTTCAATGTTACCACCNAATCAAATGAACCGTGGAACCGTGAAGTTTGTTTACCATACATTCATAAATGTTCAATGTTACCACCACGAGCGGTCCGAACGACCTCTACATGATAATCAAACTCGTTTCACACTCTTGTCAGCATGTCCGGTGTTACAGTTTGGATAGCGACCGTAATTCTCGTTTTGAGGTCGTCAACTGCATCAGTACGCAAGTCCCTCCAACAAGTCGTGCGTGGTCTGTCGACCGACTACAACCAAGCGTGGAGTGCCATTCCTTTACTTCTTCATTCATACTTATTTAAAGTAAGTATTTGTTTCAATTTAATTTTTAAGTGCTCTTGTAAATTTATTCATTATGTGGAAACTGAGCTATGTGGAATGTGTTTGTCCAGGATATATCCTTCATGGTTCGTGCATGTATATCGAGCGAGCTCCCTTCAAGGCTGAAGCTACCATATTCTCCTTCGAGATGAACTGCCATTTTGTACTTCCTGCCCTNTCGAGCGAGCTCCCTTCAAGGCTGAAGCTACCATATTCTCCTTCGAGATGAACTGCCATTTTGTACTTCCTGCCCAAGTCAAATTGCAGAGTCACATGAAGGATGCTTGCAATGAAGTCTATCACTGTTAGCCTAATACACCACTCGTCTTCCTTCTTCTTCTGGTATGATCTTCATTTTTAAATATTATTATTATTACTACCTACATCTACCTTGTCCCCAGTTCCTCATTCTGTAATTAAGATTTGAATGTCATTATTATTAATTAGGATTTTGTGTCTGTGCAGGTAATCATTGCCATGGACAGCAAAGTATCTGGTGCTGATGTCCCTTTCGTCTCTAACCTTCCTTCCACTTCAATGTCTGTGGTGAGTAAAATACCTCCACTTGTGATGCAATGCGGCTTTTGCGATAAGGTCTTTACCTTTCGCAAGAATGGCCTGCACCATGAGCGCAGCTGCTACCTCATCCCCTTCAGGGATAAACAGCACATATGTGAAAAGTGTGGGGAGGCAATTGCATGCACAGATAACATGACCAAACATTTGGAAATCTGCAATAGAGTTGTCAGACAGGTAGCTAGCATCAACTGCAAATACTGCAATAAGACACTCTCTCGCGTAAACAATGCACAGCATCGCGAGATTAGTTGTGGTTTCAATCCTGACTGTAAGATTTTGAAATGCGACAAGTGTAGAACTTTCTCAAGTGTAAATAATATGAGGGCACACACTATCAAATGTAATGGCCCTGCACCACCACCAGCGAAGCGACAGCGTGTTGCTGCCCCTGTACAACCTCGTCCATCATCATCACGAACCTGCCCACAACCTGCTACTCCTACGAGGATAGCCATTGGAGATGGAGAGGCAACTGTCTTTCGATTTGTGGAGACACAACAAGCATTTAGTTGAAATATAAAGACATATGTTGCGGAGAATACCACAACCTCTGCTAAAGACATCTGTACATACCTGAAAGAAATGCGAGAAAATTTGTAAGGATAACTGAAGGAAGGGCTGGAGGAGACTGGAGCAATAAAATTTAATTTATGGTTTGACTGTAATTATGGTAAGCCAGATTCCTGTGATGATGAAATGGATAAAAAGAACTTGCAATACAAAGAATATACCGATTTATGATGCAAGTGACATACAGGAAGCTGTGGATGCGAGTATTCGCAAGATCTGCCAAGAAGAGTAAGCATACCAAGGAAAAGACTCGGGATGGACTCTCACTGCAGATAATCAATACACTCATCAATAAACTTGATCCTCTGAGAGCCTCTTCTAACATATNCGGGATGGACTCTCACTGCAGATAATCAATACACTCATCAATAAACTTGATCCTCTGAGAGCCTCTTCTAACATATATTTGCCGACAAGCATCAAGGCCCGGGAGGCAATCATCAATCCTCAGAACCAGGATCACCAATGTTTCAAGTGGGCACTTTTAGCATGGTTTGTGCAAGAGAAGAACCCACAGAGGGTGGACCAGAGATACTGTGAGCTGAGTTAAATTTTTATGGGATTGATTTCCATATGCCGCTGCATCAGATAAGCACATTTGAAAGGAAAAATTCAAATGGGTCTGTAAATGTGTATGTACTCGATGATGAGCATAAGGCTCAAAGGATAGTGGCAAAGGAAGAGAAACCTGAACATTTTGATTTGCTATTGCTTACAGGAGATGAAAACTCACATTATACTTATATCAAAAACTTTTCCCGACTTGTACGCCCTCAATTAACATCACATTGTAGTTATATTCACACTTGTAAGCGCTGTTTTCACTATTTTGACAATCGGACTCGAGTGTCTGGACTTTCAGGAGCAACATAATAGNTCACACTTGTAAGCGCTGTTTTCACTATTTTGACAATCGGACTCGAGTGTCTGGACTTTCAGGAGCAACATAATAAGTACTGCAACATACATGCACCAGTATGGGCAGTTATGCCAGAAATGAGAGATAATCGCAAAGCTCTCTTTTCTACAGTTTGAAAACCATCATCATGCAGAGATGGTTCCTATACTAGCCTACTGTGATTTTGAGACCATGTTGCAAAATATAGATACCTGTCAACCCAATCCTGCTGAGTCACACACCTTTGTATATCAGAATTAACTACCCTACAGCTTTGGGATTTATGTGAAAATTGATAATGACAAGATTCCAGCAGCAATGACTTCTGATCTGCCGACTTCTCCAATTATTTACAGGAGGGCCGATGCTGCTGAGAAATTCATGGAACAAATAGTAAAAATTGGGTTGAATGTAAAGGACATTTATAGTCATTCCATACCAATGGCTCCACTGACACCATCTGAACAGGCATCATTTTCATTGGCTACTGATTGTTGTTACTNTCGAGCGAGCTCCCTTCAAGGCTGAAGCTACCATATTCTCCTTCGAGATGAACTGCCATTTTGTACTTCCTGCCCTAGTCAAATTGCAGAGTCACATGAAGGATGCTTGCAATGAAGTATATCACTGTTAGCCTAATACACCACTCGTCTTCCTTCTTCTTCTGGTATGATCTTCATTTTTAAATATTATTATTATTACTACCTACATCTACCTTGCCCCAGTACCTCATTCTGTAATTAAGATTTGAATGTCATTATTATTAATTAGGATTTTGTGGCTGTGCAGGTAATCATTGCCATGGACAGCAAAGTATCAGGTGCTGATGTCCCTTTCGTCTCTAACCTTCCTTCCACTTCAATGTCTGTGGTGAGTACAATACCTCCACTTGTGATGCAATGCGGCTTTTGCGATAAGGTCTTTACCTTCCGCAAGAATGGCCTGCACCATGAGCGCAGCTGCTACCTCTCCCCCTTCAGGGATACACAGCACATATGTGAAAAGTGTGGGGAGGCAATTGCATGCACAGATAACATGACCAAACATTTGGAAATCTGCAATAGAGTTGTCAGACAGGTAGCTAGCATCAACTGCAAATACTGCAATAAGACACTCTCTCGCGTAAACAATGCACAGCATCGCGAGATTAGTTGTGGTTTCAATCCTGACTGTAAGATTTTGAAATGCGACAAGTGTAGAACTTTCTCAAGTGTAAATAATATGAGGGCACACACTATCAAATGTAATGGCCCTGCACCACCACCAGCGAAGCGACAGCGTGTTGCTGCCCCTGTACAACCTCGTCCATCATCATCACGAACCTGCCCACAACCTGCTACTCCTACGAGGATAGCCATTGGAGATGGAGAGGCAACTGTCTTTCGATTTGTGGAGACACAACAAGCATTTAGTCGAAATATAAAGACATATGTTGCGGAGAATACCACAACCTCTGCTAAAGACATCTGTACATACCTGAAAGAAATGCGAGAAAATTTGTAAGGATAACTGAAGGAAGGGCTGGAGGAGACTGGAGCAATAAAATTTAATTTATGGTTTGACTGTAATTATGGTAAGCCAGATTCCTGTGATGATGAAATGGATAAAAGAGCTTGCAATACAAAGAATATACCGATTTATGATGCAAGTGACATACAGGAAGGTGTGGATGCGAGTATTCGCAAGATCTGCCAAGAAGAGTAAGCATACCAAGGAAAAGATTCCGGGATGGACTCTCACTGCAGATAATCAATACACTCATCAATAAACTTGATCCTCTGAGAGCCTCTTCTAACATATATTTGCCGACAAGCATCAAGGCCCGGGAGGCAATCATCAATCCTCAGAACCAGGATCACCAATGTTTCAAGTGGGCACTTTTAGCATGGTTTGTGCAAGAGAAGAACCCACAGAGGGTGGACCAGAGATACTGTGAGCTGAGTTAAATTTTTATGGGATTGATTTCCATATGCCGCTGCATCAGATAAGCACATTTGAAAGGAAAAATTCAAATGGGTCTGTAAATGTGTATGTACTCGATGATGAGCATAAGGCTCAAAGGATAGTGGCAAAGGAAGAGAAACCTGAACATTTTGATTTGCTATTGCTTACAGGAGATGAAAACTCACATTATACTTATATCAAAAACTTTTCCCGACTTGTACGCCCTCAATTAACATCACATTGTAGTTATATTCACACTTGTAAGCGCTGTTTTCACTATTTTGACAATCGGACTCGAGTGTCTGGACTTTCAGGAGCAACATAATAGGCACTGCAACATACATGCACCAGTATGGGCAGTTATGCCAGAAATGACAGATAATCGCAAAGCTCTCTTTTCTACAGTTTGAAAACCATCATCATGCAGAGATGGTTCCTACTGTGATTTTGAGACCATGTTGCAAAATATAGATACCTGTAAACCCAATCCTGCTGAGTCACACACCTTTGTATATCAGAACTAACTACCCTACAGCTTTGGGATTTATGTGAAAATTGATAATGACAAGATTCCAGCAATAATGACTTCTGATCTGCCGACTTCTCCAATTATTTACAGGAGGGCCGATGCTGCTGAGAAATTCATGGAACAAATAGTAAAAATTGGGTTGAATGTAAAGGACATTTACAGTCATTCCATACCAATGGCTCCACTGACACCATCTGAACAGGCATCATTTTCATTGGCTACTGATTGTTGTTACTNAGTCATTCCATACCAATGGCTCCACTGACACCATCTGAACAGGCATCATTTTCATTGGCTACTGATTGTTGTTACTGCTCAACAACCTTCACACCCAAGAACCACAAAGTCCATGATCACAATTATTTTAAAGGAAAGTACATTGGTCCTTCTTGCAACAATTGTAATAGGCTTCGCAGATGTCCAAACAAACTGATTGTGTTTTTTTCATAACTTATCATATGATGAGCACTTCAAAGTAAAACAGCTTGGATATGACAACAAGATTGAACGAGATTTCTACAAGCTTGCCAACAACGCAACATTCGGTAAAATTATGGAAAATAAGCTAAAGAGGGAGAAGATGGAGCTTGTCTGTCGTGTCGAACGCATCAAGAAACTCATAGGCAAGCCAACATTTAAAGATAGAACATAATATACAGAAACTCTCATCCTTGTACGAGTGGAACATGAAGTGTTATCTTTGTTATAGCAGCAATAACAATTAATAAACTAATTAATTTAACGTCATAATTAAAAGAAAAAAATCACATTTGACAAACCCATATATGTAGGTTTCACAGTACTGAACTTATCAAAAACTTTAATATATAGTTTCCAATATGATGTAATGAAGCTCATGTATGGGAACAATGTAGATCTATGTTACATGGACACCAACAGCTTCGTCTACCACATCATCACTCCTGAATTTTACCAAGCTCTCGCAAATTACAAACATTTTCTACATGAATTTGACACCAGTGCCTACCACCACCCCCCTCCCCCCAAATCATCCTTGTTACTCACCTACAAACAAAAAGGTTGTGGGGATATTTAAGGATGAGTGTGGTGGGGATGTCATGTCTGAGCTTGTTGATTTGCATGCTAAATTATATGCCTATAAGTGTAATAATGACAAGGTTGCTAATAGGGCTAAGGGCATTGAGAAGTGTATAGTGAGGAACAAAATATTATTTCAGGATTACTTAAATGCACTAAACAGACAGCATGCTATGAGAGTAAATGTCATGTCATTCGTTCATACCATCATTAACTATATTCTGAGTGCACTGATAAGTTAGCACTGACCTATTCGGATGACAAGCATCAGATTTGTGATGATGGGATTCGTACTCTTCCTTATGGATATGATGTTGATGAAGAATTATGCATATGAGACACCATTTACAAATTTGGAGCAAGGCAGTGATGTATGAAATGATTGAATGTAATTGTCTGATAAATAATCCATTGATGTTTCAGTTGTTCCAGTTTTTTTCAGCAACGTACTAAATCCTGTACAAGAGGAATACACATCAAGTGTGTGTCGTCGATGTATCCTGAAGAACTGCTGCATCTGAATATGATTATTATTATGGTAATCCTGAAGAAGCAAAACTTTTTTTACTACATGCGATGTGTCTGCTATTTTGCTTCCACAATGTTTTGCATGTGTACTTCGCACAAGGGTTTGTCGTCTATTTTGGGCCTCCGACCTGTGGTTTGTAGTTATTTCCTGGGGGGGCTTCAACACTATCCTAGCAAGAGTTGTGAATGTGAAAAGGTATTCGTGTCACACATGCACTGCAGTGACTGGCGGTAGTATTGTACTTACATTTCTTCTTCATATATGTGCTGTCCCCAACTTCTCTCTTCCTCTATCTATCTTCTGTACTCTTCTTCTGTTTCTGTTTGNCTTCTTCATATATGTGCTGTCCCCAACTTCTCTCTTCCTCTATCTATCTTCTGTACTCTTCTTCTGTTTCTGTTTGTCTTTCCTTTGTCCGCTTTTATTTTTTTTAGTTGGGTTGCTATTCGTCCTCATAAGCCACCAGTACACTATGCTTCAAACATCACTGGATACTTTTTTAGCATACATATNGACTTTTTTAGCATACATATTTAAATATACATAAAACTGAAATCTCAGTGGTGTTTGCTAGCATAGTGTACTGCCCTTGGTCCCATGCGCACATGGTCGTGCCATGTGGACGGTAAAGTGTGAGGGCGAGGTGGCAGATATCAACATCCAAGACATCTACCTCGAGACAGACACTGTAGAAAATGAATTACAATTATTATTGTATATAGTAGCAATCTATTTATTTTCTTTAAATTTAATTATCATCTGTGTTTGAGAAACATTATCTCATCATCAACACTGCTTTGTTTAACCACGAGTAAAAATTTCGACCATCATATAGTTTTTTTAATTACTTGGTTCATATTCATAAATACTGTTCCGCATTCGCATTTGATTTGCATTTGCTTTATTCTTTGGAAGAGGAAGCAGGCACATGTAAATAAATATTTAATATTTATATGTGACAAATGGTTTGTATTACCTTTTAATGAAATAATCATATACTTTTAATAGGTAATACAAATTATTTGATGCTCAAAAACCCATACACACCCTACATGTATATATACATATATATATATAATTACATATGACACGAATATTTTTAATATGAATAATGGTAATTTAATGTTTATCATAAAGAAACAATTCAGAAAAAACTAAGAATAATAAGAAAAATTAGGATGTGATATAATAAATGAACTAATAAATAATAACTACTTAAAAATACACATGTACTCTGATGTCATATCTGAATTGGTTATATGTATATCATATCATTGTTACATTGTGTATACGACATTTAAAACCCTACTCTCTAGACTGCTCCGATAGCCGAGTGGTCTAAGGCATCTGCATGATGACCTAAGGTCCGACTGTTCGATCCCACACAACTTCAAAGGATTTATTTAGCCCCGAAAATAAAATAACATCTCCTGGTTGTCACTAGACAACTTAAACTCCCAAATCAAAGATGGACGTCACCGGCGCCCCCTGAGCGGGGGTAGTACAGGCCCCGTGAAGAGCCCTCGACCACCCAATTGGCGTTATCTTTTATTGGCAGAGGGTTAGGAAAGGTAAGCAGGAGGAAGTACCTCATAGAATCGTCTTCTGCAATTGAGAATCTTCCCTAATTAGGCAAGTAAAAAATGATAAGATTCCTACTCCAGGAAAACCAATAATAGGATAAAAATAAAAATAATAATATTTAGAATTGTGAAGATACTACTCGTTAAGGGTTTCTTTCATACGGCAATAGCCTGATACTATGAAAACGTTTATATTCAAGATGGGGGGTTGCAGATAAAATGCTTAAAATTCAGAAGAATTGCATTACATTTTTTAAAGTGACTCAGCTAGTTACAGCAAAATTAATCTTGATAATCACAAGGTAAAACTGTAAGCAAAATTACAATCGCTTGCAAAAAAAACTGATCACCTTGAAGCTGTCATCGCAGGGGCACTTAAGTGGCTACAGGCACGGGAAATGGTAGTGTGTATACAGAAAACATCGAAATGTACGCATATTGTACCACACCAAGCGTGAATTGCAGGGGATCAACACTTGTAGGATGTGCTTGCTTTGGTATTGGATCATCCATAGCATGGAGGCAGGCGGCGATAAGGTCGGGCATGGAGGCATACAGACGTCGGATATTCTCGTGAGGAAGATCCTGCCACAGCTGGCGCAACTGAGCCTCCAAATCCGCACTAGTTGCCGCTGGCTGAACTTACCGCCCAATCTGGTCTCAAACGGACCTTGCTGGCCAAGGAGGCATGTTGACTTCACTTCAGACATTGATTGGCGAACGGCGGTATAATCAGCTGTTTCAACTCTGTATTCGTAAGTACTCCGTGGCCTAGTGATGTACTTATAGCGGAGTCACTTCTAACTTGTCTTGGACGTGTGCAAATCTGTATCGACCACAGAATGTTGAAGTGTTGGAAGTGCCGCTAGGAGGGTCGGGAGGCAGTGCCGGCACGCACGACGCAGGGAGGAGGGTCGGGGCGGGGCCGGGGCGATGGCCAATGAGGCGGGCGGCCCCGCCCCCCGAGNTTATAGCTATTCACGGCAAAGTGAGCACTTTTTGATGCCCTCTCATTTGGAATAATAGTCAATGAATATAATTAATTGCAGCCTTAGACGTTAACTCACCAAGTCCGGCGAAATATATATACGTACTCTGTTCATTATTTAGACGTACATGGCAAAATGTATTAAAAAAGTTAGTGGAAGGATTTAAAAAAATGCCTGATAGGTAAAAAGTAACTAGGGCCTGAAAAATGATCACTTAACCGTGAACAGCCTATAACTACATATACGACATAAAAAATTAAGCAATCCTAGATGGGCTATATGGTCCATTCACGGTTACTTATAACTTTTGTCAAGCCCTACTGAAGTTCTACTTCCAAGATATTCCTCCGCCTCATGCAAACAAAGCTTNCCTGGCTCCGCGGCCCACGCCGCGCCTGCCGCCCCCGCTCCTGCACCACCCGCTGCACCTCGGCTTCCCCGCCTCAGCCGACTTCCTCGGTAAGTCTAGCAGGACACAAGTTATAGCTATTCACGGCAAAGTGAGCACTTTTTGATGCCCTCTCATTTGGAATAATAGTCAATGAATATAATTAATTGCAGCCTTAGACGTTAACTCACCAAGTCCGGCGAAATATATATACGTACTCTGTTCATTATTTAGACGTACATGGCAAAATGTATTAAAAAAGTTAGTGGAAGGATTAAAAAAAATGCCTGATAGGTAAAAAGTAACTACGGCCTGAAAAATGATCACTTAACCGTGAACAGCCTATAACTACATATACGAAATAAAAAATTAAGCAATCCTAGATGGGCTATATGGTCCACATTCACAGTTACTTATAACTTTTGTCAAGCCCTACTGAAGTTCTACTTCCAAGATATTCCTCCGCCTCATGCAAACAAAGCTTAACCGAGTCTATAGAATTACACCAAAAGGACAACGCACCGCGTTCGTACGCACTCAGTGTAATAATAATTTGTGTAGGAACTATTTCTTACCAGGCATTACCAACCCACTTTATTTTCTCCCTGTATTTATTCATATTAATAATATATTAAATAATTTAGTGTGCAGATAAAATATAAGTACAAGTTCAAGTTAATAACAAAAAAGGTATTTATACGTTAACACAAGTTTAAAACGTTTGTAATACATTACATATTTAGGAGACAACCAAGCCCGTCATACATGGAGTGTTTTTACAAATATTTGATTCAAAAAACGTGAATAAATCGCGAATATACGTACATACTGTCCATGGTCAACTGAGCACTTTTGAAAACCCTCTTTAATATCTACTTGTATTTACTTATGTATTCTTCAACCATATGTCAAATTATCCATAGGCTTAATCACTTCATTCATGTGCCGGTCAAGTGAAACTGTGTAGCATTTGACACATTTGCAAGGTTCCTACTCTTATATGCATAAAAAAAAAAAAAGCAAAATAAATTATTCGAAACGTCACAGAAGTTGACCTAACGCTTTTAACTCAACAGTAAGGTTTCTATGTTGCCTATCACATGCGGTTTTTGCGCATTCAAGGCCCAGAAGTGGAGGACCGGGGACCACCTATAAGGGCGACTCCAACACACCCGCCTAGCACTTCATCGCTCCTACACGCAAGGCGTGTAGTGTCTCCGTCGGTGCGCTCTACTGTGTAAATTAGATAGCCTATTTATCAGTAGAACTTTATTACATGCGCTGAAAGTTCAAAGATTAAGCTAGACTCGCATGGTTGTACTTGTCTTCTACAATCTCTAAAAACACATAATTTTTTACCAGTTTCATGATTAATTTTTATTTTGAATACATTTAATACGACAAAAATAGAGATAAATACTGGCCTTTCCTGGCAATAAGGCGTACTCCCAGGACTTTTATATACTGAGATGCGCGTAATTGCGCAAATATCGATTTCACAGATAATATTTTAGTACATTGTTCTCTTAAGACATGGAACTTATGTTCCCTAGTTCGTTACCAACTTTACTGAGCACATGTTGGTCAGTTTGTCGGTAAAAAGATATAGGTAGCCTATGCAGGTAAGGCCAGACATATTTCAAAGGTTGATTTAAAAAGTGCTCAGCTAACCGTTAGTCAATAAATATCATTCATTTTAACCTTTNCAGACATATTTCAAAGGTTGATTTAAAAAGTGCTCAGCTAACCGTTAGTCAATAAATATCATTCATTTTAACCTTTGACGTTAACTTCCCAGTGAAGTGGAATATACACACTATGTTCATTACTTACATGACGATATTTATTTAAATGGTGGTTAAAATATAAAAAAAANGAAGTGGAATATACACACTATGTTCATTACTTACATGACGATATTTATTTAAATGGTGGTTAAAATATAAAAAAAAATGGTTTAAAGAAATAAAAGTAACTAGGGCCTCAAAATAGCTCTATTTACCGTGAACTGCCTGTACCTAGTTTTCTAACTTTGTGAGCAACTATTTTGCATTATTGGTGCATCTATCTCGCATATCTTTTATTTTGCACCGCGATAACATACAAAAATTTACGGCGCAAGAATTAGCTCCTCAGGAATACATGACTNAAGTGGAATATACACACTATGTTCATTACTTACATGACGATATTTATTTAAATGGTGGTTAAAATATAAAAAAAATGGCTTAAAGAAATAAAAGTAACTAGGGCCTCAAAATAGCTCTATTTACCGTGAACTGCCTGTACCTAGTTTTCTAACTTTGTGAGCAACTATTTTGCATTATTGGTGCATCTATCTCTCATATCTTTTATTTTGCACCGCGATAACATACAAAAATTTACGGCGCAAGAATTAGCTCCTCAGGAATACATGACTCTGGCAAAAATTTGCTCACTAAGTTGGTAAAAATAACTATCTAAGATTGCTCTTCCTTCGTTTGGCTTCCACAAAACTGTAAAATACGAATATCCTCAATAGCATTAATTGATGTCCCACACGCTCTTACGAGGGTTTGGTACATAAATAATCACTCAAAACGTCGATAAATAATTACAGGTTTTTTTTAAACTAATATAGAAAAATTAAGGAATGGCAACCCTAGACAATATTTTTCGACAACTTTGAAAGCAAATATTTTGCCAGCGTGATGCATTTCTTACTTCGTAAATTTGTACGTCGTAGAACAACGTAAGATATCGCGCTAAAGGAATGTATCATCCCCTAAAAGTATTTGTTCAGAAAGTATAGGCACAAACTGCTATTTATGATTGCCCTTTCTTGAGTCTTCTACATTCACTTGCAGAAACCTATACATTTCGTAACGTGTTCAGCGTTAATATTAGTACAGCGCACTTTTAAGGAGATTGCCTAATAAAATATTGCCAGTAAAATCAGTGTTCACACGTGTAGGCATCGTATCTAAGTAAATTAATGTTCTCAAAATACAACTTTTTTTCCAAGAAAGNAAATTAATGTTCTCAAAATACAACTTTTTTTCCAAGAAAGGTAAAAAACAATACCTAGACACCATTTATTTACTTCTATCCTCTTAATTATATTCAAAGAAAACATAGTCAAAATGGTTCGAAATTAAATTTTTAGGGCTTTACAGCGCTGTTTCGCAAAGGGAAAGAAGGAAATTACAAAGTTGCAACTGTAGTTTAATCCATTAGCTTACATCTCGTGTAATAATATCATACTGGTATAGTAAATATCTAAATTGCGAGGAATTCAACTTCCCCGTAATGCAAATTACAGCCTTGGGAGGGCTCGTTGCAATGCTTCTTAATAGCAAGACGTAGCCTTGAGGCGTTTAAATGTTTCTTCTAAGGATGTCCCTCTAGCTGTCGCTCGAACTGCGTTGCTGAGTGTCCGAAATCCGGCTTGTTTCTGCGAATCTAACGTGCGCCCTATGTGCTCATCTACGAAAAAAAAAAAAACACTCTTAAGACTATGCCTGTTAATTATTTTCAAGACATCACGCACATTAGAAATCCAACTTCGGAGCATTCATTTTTTTTTTTTTTTTTTTTCAGCATTTCTAAAGCGTTGTGTCTCAAAATGTCCGAATCAGATACATACAAAAGTATACTCGAGGGGTCTATACTGAACCTGGATACAATGAAATGATAGGGTCACAGCTGAAGTCCCGTAGGAACAAACAGCACGACAAAAACACTGCACGTCTGTTGAGAACCTTCCGCGCATAGTGGTGGTTGGCGCATGGCAGTATAGCCATTGAGTAAAGATATACCTATAGCGGACTTCCCCATTTTAAAGTTTCTGATCACTCCAGCAGTTACGAATCTCTAGTTCTTGGTATGAACACCACGTAGCGCTAGTCCATTTTCGTGGGGAAGTCGGCAGCGTTGCCACTGTGACATCTACCCTCTCTCTCACTCGTACTCCATCTCTGTCGCTCCCAGACTATAAACTCCACAACAGCATAACGTGTTCTGTATGTTTGCTACGCNCACTCGTACTCCATCTCTGTCGCTCCCAGACTATAAACTCCACAACAGCATAACGTGTTCTGTATGTTTGCTACGTCCACGAAGCTGGGACAGACAAGACGGCGGACACCCGAGTAATTACCGCAAGCCGTATATGTCCGTTTACGAAAAGATTACGGGTTCTGTAAAACGTATGTATGTACAAAATAAAACTTAATGTACACGTAAGTAACGGGAAACGTTACAAATTACTCACACGGTCATAATCAAACAATAAAAACAACTTTACAAAAAAAATTAGATAACTTGGGAGTTAGGTAATGAATACAGGATTATTCTAAAATCATGGGGCNGTAATGAATACAGGATTATTCTAAAATCATGGGGCAAACATTGAGGGATGGTAGAGCTCACTAAAACAAACAATTATTGTATATGAATATATGGGCGGAAGTGACGCGTTGAGGCACAAACACAAAAACATAACACATTAACGGCCACTACGATCGCCAGATTTATCGAGTCCCGATTTTTTCCTATGGGGACATTTGAAAGCTCTCATTTACGAGACTCGAGTTGATTCCATTGAAGACCTCGTCGCTCTACTATCCTGTGCGGCTGCACGCGTGCGTGAAATACCAGGCGTATTTGAATCTGTTCGCCAATCACTTCACCGACGCTACCAAGCTGGCATTACTGTCGGTGGCAGCAATTTTGAGTAATTATTATAAACATTGCTGTAGAAAGGCATTTAGCGGCGACTTTGTAAATAAAAACTGTGTTGCATTTCGTGTGTTATTTTTGTGTTTGTGCCTCAACGCGTCACTCCCGCCCATATATTCCTATCCAATAATTGTTTGTTTTAGTGAGCTCTACCACCCCTCAATGTTTGTCCCATGATTTTAGAATCATCCTGTATGCATTATCACAAGGACGGTCAGTAGACTGTGTGCGTAGCTTAGTGGGTGGGTGCGCGGGTCTGAGATATGTAATTTTAGGCTTTTAGAGTTCAAAACTCCGTCGTATAGCGAACCTTTCTATGCGATACATTATTGCTGTTTATAATTTATGTTGTCGTTAGAAAACGTTTATTTCCAGAATCACTTTGTCTAAAAGCAATAATGCGTAGGCCTAAGTAATAGCACAGTGCAATCGACTAGCTGTGGTTGTTTGCTAATCAAATCGATTGGTTTCTAAAGTAGATAATTTGAGCTGTGTAGCGTGAATAATGCGAGCAGGCGCACGTAAAAGCCTTAAGTTTAATATTGTGATAGTTTTGCCTTCATTTGGCCTTCTAACCGTAAAAGCTTGTTAAATTACGGAAAACACAAGATTGATGATTATGCTCATTGAATATACATATGTAAATACAATGGCGTAGCCGGGGGGTGGAGTGATATCGAGACGTATCACCCACCAAATGAAAAAAAAAATGTATAAAAAAATAAAAATTAGAAAACAAAATGACAACTTTTATTTTATTTTAATATAAGAAATGTGTGATCCCCTTGAACATGACGGACGTTTACATCATTTTGTGGTTCCATATCTGTATATTAGCAAATTGATTATAATTAATATTTTAACTACTAATTTGTGATATTACAGTTTTCGTATTTTCTACAAAAATATAAATATGAAGGACCCCCTCCCCCCTCAAAGTAAATTCCTGGCTACGCTCTTATTTAAATAATTTACTAATGTTTTAATGAGTGGCGTAAATGCACGTCGTACGTACATGTGAATACAGTACCTTGTTTTACATACATAAGCAGCGCCGTTACTCATATCGTGTTCCATATATTAATAGTATTCGTACATAGAAACCTAAATAAACGCAGTCTTCAGGGGAAAGAAACAATCTTCGTACGTTTGGATGCACCACAAAGCGCCTACATATAATATTTGGTTGCATTTGTACCCCTGCCCCCCTGCGATTTGTTTTGCCTGCCATTTACAATTTTCTGTTAACACTTTAGGTAACGTGTGGGTATGAACTGGTGCGTTCTTTCTTCACTTCTGCTATAGAAACTTGTATGCCTTCTGTTGTGCCCATGGGTATAACGGAAGGAATCATAAATTGGATATCGTGTAGTGCCGTCTTAAACGACTCACGCCTCTAACAGAATTTAGGCGCCGGAAACTTCATAAAACCCTTTTTAAATACCGGAAGACTTACTGTTGTGAAATTATGATACACTACATGCTGCTACACTGTTAGAAAAAATGTCCGTAAAATTACGGAAAATATCGGTTACAAATTATTCTGACATCTGCGTTAAATTACGGTCAATGGTTTTTTTTTTAATAACGTTATCTCCATAAATTTCACACAAATCTCCGTGAATTCATGGAAAGTGCCAACAAACTTTCAAGTGTGTTATTTTTAATCTGCTCTTTATAAAAAGAGGGTAACAAAAATCTTTTACTGTCGTTATGTGGATGATTCACTGCGTATAAAAATTACTATAAAAACTAAAAATTTTGTCCGGTGGCGGGATTTGAACTCGGAAAAAAAATGTTGGCAAGTTTAACACATTATTCACAAACCTACCACGCTTTTAGGACAAGTAGAGTTGTTAATACGGAATTTTAATAGAATTATGCATATACCTCTTAGTTTCTATTCATGTTAGAGTGTTTGCGATTTTGTTTTTTTTTATTATTTCATGTTTACAAACAAGGGTAAGAAACAGAGGTTTATTTTCGTAATGTATTTTACTGCATAAAACAGATAAATAAAAAAAAAGTCTAAATATTTTGCCCCATTGTGGAATTTGAAAACGAATCGAAGTATTGAAAATCAATAACTCGAACCACTGATCTGCCACATCACCTTTACACGAAGTATTTAGTAAATATTGATTTTACATGAAAGTGACGAACGCGCCTGTCTTACAGGTCATGTTAGAGCGCTTGCTATATTTGCCGTTTATACAAAGAGTTAACGAAAAAAAAAAAAGTTTTATTTTCGTTACGTGCGTGTTTTACTGTGTATACAGAAGGTATTGTACCGTGGCGGAATTTGAACTACAATCAACGAATTGGCACTCTATGAGTGGTCCGCCACTCACCTACTACTATTTTACACGAAGTAGTATTGTGAAGATGGGATTTTATACGCTTTAGGTATCATATGCATTTTTCGTGTCTGAAAATCGAAGCCATAAGAATATAAGAGCTTCCGTATTTTATATTTACGGAGTTCATTTCCGTTTTTGTCGTTACGGAGCGTCTTTCCGTAAATTAACTCTACTTTCCGTAAACGTTTCCGCAAATCTACATACACTTCTAACAGTGTAGTATATTATTAACATATTAAAATTAACACAGTTAAGTGGTAAGGTAATGCTAGTAAAGAGAAGAAAATACCCACGATGAACGAATCGAAACTAAATTTGCTGTATGAATTAACACTCCTCGTTATGAAGATGATCTTACATACTATGAAATATATTTCGTTCGTATAGTATAATCGTTAGAACAAAATGAGTTGTCGTTAACGAAAAAAGTATTTATTCATTCAACAAAACATAGGGCACAGAAACTACTTTTAGGAAAAATATATTATAATTTTGTAAATATGCCACAAAGTTTACATGCAAGGATGCCCTACTCTCACAAATAATTAATTTTTACATATTGTTCATAAATTGTTATAATTATCCATTTGTAAGCTGGGAGACGACGAACAATCCAGAATACATGAAATAATTTCGACACAGTGAAGATATTTACAAATTATTTATGTTCTTCTTGGTAACAACTGTACAAAATTAACACAGAAATGATTTGATTTGACTGCGTTTAAACACACCTGCGCACTTAAATTTAGCGTAAGCTGTGAAGTCTGAAGTAAAGCTGGGTTTACAATAGAACATTTAAGTGTTAAATTATGCGTTGAGACGTGTGCAGAAGAAACGAAAGTGTGTTATTTTACGTATAGGTTTCCAATGGAACTTAGCAAGTCGTGTGGGTTGTTGGAATTTCATTAGGTGTTGAAAAAATAGTTACATTTTATATCTTCAGTGAAACTTGTGAGGCGACGATCACTCAGAACACAGCAGACGGTGTTGTTGCCGGGAAACGGTTATTTACAGTAATGTAATTATAAACAATAATAAAACGTCGTGTGTTTGCACATGTTAACGATTACATTTGTTCACAAAAATAANTCGTGTGGGTTGTTGGAATTTCATTAGGTGTTGAAAAAATAGTTATATTTTATATCTTAAGTGAAACTTGTGAGGCGCGATCACTCAGATCACAGCATACGGTGTTGTTGGCAGGAAACTGTTATTTACAGTAATGCAAGTATAAACAATAATAAAACGTCGTGTGTGTGCACACGTTAACGATTACATTTGTTCACAAAAATTAGCTTCTCTGATAGAAAATGTCGGCTTTGAAGTATGATCTGCTTAAGTATGGTTGTGATATACAAAGTTAGGTTAGGAACAAAGGTAAACATAGCAGGCTTGCGACCTGTTTCCATTGGCTAGAATTATGAATTAAAACAATATTGGAAATTTCAAATACAGAAGACGTGTTTCCGTATGACAGATAAGCGCCTACTGCATACTTCTTGATGCATCAGTTTGTTTATTGTAATCTTAGCTTAACTATCAGCGATTGGCACCGAATAATTGCATTCAACCTATGTTTAGTGTATAAATAGTTATATTTTGTAATGTAGTCTGAAGTAGAATATTGCGACTCCTTGTTATGTCTAGTTTTAATGTGTTCGTTAGTGTAACATTACTAATAATAACTTCAGTGTCAACGTTTTTCGTACTGTTATGAGTTCGAGGTTTCAGTGTAGAATATAAAATGGTGTGCTGTGTTACACTCGTGTAACTGTAAACACATATACCTGCCAACTTTTCAGACAATAACCACTGATGCACATGATTATTGTAAACATTGATCTTATAGAGACGGAAATTGTATTTGTCGCTTTAAACATCTGTTAAGAGTTGAGCGTTATACGTTATCATCAATGTCCTTTTCCCGCAGTATGCATAAGTATTTTTTTTTTTTGCTTAGTGAGATGCACACTCATACAGCGTTCGTATTCGTCTAAGTACGTAAATGTTGTACATTTCTCGGTAAACGACATACGCACGTACACGGGGAAACGAATGGGTTGTACGTTTCGCGCTCTTACAGCCCATAGGCTACTATTTTGAAAATCGATTTGTATGTAGTTCATACTTGTTATTCCTAATATTTATTTTTCTAAAGAGTGGTATGGAGGCATTAACTTTCGAAAAAAAAAAAAACACTGAGAAAAGCTTTTACCTATGTATATTAACCTTTGATGACCTAGAAGAGCCGGGATAAACACAACCAGTTTTCTTTGTGATGTGTTATAAACCAGGCGTGGCAATGAATTTATAGTTAATATGAAGTGAGAACACTGCCAATTTTTTACAAAGCAAGGCATGGATGAGTGTACAAGTTATACCACAATTCGAAAATTAATCTTTATTCATACCATTACTAGTATTAAAATAAAATTTACCTCTGGTTTTTACCAGTTTTAATAATACATTACATATAACTGCGTTTACTGCGTCAAATACTTATTTATTCCTTTCTTGAAAAAATGTTTACGATTGATTAATAGCAACACTTTCATTGTCATGCGCTTTTCAGCTACAGTTCCTAATGGGTTGATAATTTTATATCTATGCGCCTACGTTCCAGCACAGATTCAGTATTTCTTTCCGTCAACATACTTTTTCCGAATATTATCAGCTGGCTAGTTGCTGTAACGGATGCAAATAAGTATGTCTGTCGGAATGTATCATAGCCCGGTCAAAATCGACATTCAAGGTTGCAAAAATTCGCATAGAGCTAAAAATTGGTACGAATGTTGGGAACACCATTATAAAGGAAATGTGAAAAGTCCCCATCGATCCCACACCTGCAAAAAAATTTATTCAAGGTCAAAGTTCGCAAATATGGGTTTTTTTGCATTTTTCAGCCAAACGGTAAGTTTTATCATACAAATAGGTCAGACAAACATTGTAGATCATGCAATTATCTATAACAATTGTTCTTACACTTTGTTTCCTAAGAGTCACCATTTCTGAGATATAACGATTCAAAAAGTTGAAAAAGTTGTGTTCTTCATAATATGCACACGTTTCCACGCCACCTGTGAGGTAGTGTACTTGGCGCGTTTTTTTTAAACGTGGTTTCCCCGGTAGGCCTATTCCACGATCTATTGTGGTCCTGTTTAATCCAATAATATGTAATAATAAAAAATTGTATTATTGGAAATGATGAAAGCGGTGTGAATTCTGAGTAATTGGGGAAATTTATTCGTCTGATTCATAATCATCTAATGGAACTTCAAGTGTAACTTCTTCTTCTTCTTCTTCTTCCTGGGTACAAGTAAATGGTCCTAACAGCGATGCATCAGATGTGTCCTCGCTGATATCGTAAGAATCCTCTTCTGATGGCGATTCAACATTGGAGCACGACTGGCCTTGACAACTGGTACATGCTAATGAACAAAACAATCCAATTTTTTTGCAGCCGCATTTAGCATTACATCCCTTTTTACAATTGCAAAAAATTGTATTGAGGAGTTTTTCCGGTGCAGGTGGGAGCAAAGTCTGGATTGGTTCCAATGTATTGTCAATTAACTTCCAACCCCAGTCTTCTGGGTCCAGTTGATTACCAAGCCACACTTGAACTTGATAATATACCCGAAATAGATGCTGATGAGCAGAAGCAGAGGTTGGAGGAAGGCAAGCTAATTGCACTCGTTTTTTGTTACGAGTATTTTTTACAAAACATAAGTATCGAAACTTATCTAAGCAGGTAATTGTTTTTGGAGCTCCGTATACAGAAAGAAGAAAACGAATTCCGTTGGTGATTACATCTTGTGGAGTAGAGTTACTCTCTTTAAAAACTTCAGCACAATTAACGAAATATTGTTTTTCAAAGAATTTAAAAACTGTTGTTTTACCCCTCCTGAAAAATGCTGATGTCGTATCGCAGCCAGTTATTGCGTGTAAAAATAGTATGTGATTTTGACATTTTGCAAAAGCTGATAAACTTTTGGATGAATATATTTCCGACTGCTGTTGAGCTTTCCCAGGTTTTAAGAAATAAATAATTTGTTCGGTTGGAGTTCGAGCAGTAAGTAATACCAATAAATCAATGTCTTCACCAACAACAATAGTTGTATTTGTTGAGTTGAATTGTTCTATTGCTGTTTCAATTATCAGGACATCAGCGTCATTATCAGCTTGTTTGACAAAAATATTTTCAGTGGTAAATTTTTCTTTCAACATTGAAATGAACCGAGACTTGTTGTGAGTATTTGCAAGAAATTTTTGTTGGCTTGTGGGAACTGTCATAAATTGATCAAATATGACATCAGAAGATGAAGATGTTGTAGTACGACGACGTTGTTCTGCGGCTTTAATATTTTTCTTACAATCGGTATAGCCATCGAATACTACAGTCACTCTATGGCCAAAATGTTTACGTACATACTGAACGTATTTATATAAAATAACGTTAAATGTTTCTTCGCGATCCCACACAACGCGGTGTAACAGATGTCCTCCATCGATGATGTACGTAACATTAATGTTGTTAATATCAATGTTTACTGTTTGAAAACAATCGTAAATGGCTGACTTTTGTGTTTTACGCATTCCAATATCATCGAACAGTGACAACGGGTAGGGAGCCAATTCATATTCGAAATATTTTTCAATTTCATCTTCAAATGCCGTAGTAATACTCATGCGTTGAAATAATAATACAGGGTCGACAGGTACTTTCTCATCGTGAACTTTTATGGTGCTACTCATAGCTAAAAGAGTGACTACTTTATCAGCGCGTTTTAATTTAATGTTATTAAACGTCAATCCTGTTATTTTAGACATGGAGGCAATCCCAACTTCACGAGCTTTATGACAGTTAATTTTATCATCACCAACGACTCCACTGGCAATAGATACAATTTTGTCAACCTCCGGAAAAGGATCATGTAATGAAAACCACTCTAGAAGTTTTTGTATGTCTTTAGCATCTTTCTTTACTCGTGAATCACTTGCATCAACATGCTGATCTGTTGTATCCATTCTAACATTAGCGAGATCTTCCAATCCTTCACAAACAGTATTCATTGCATGCATACTATAAACCCATTTACTTATGACACTCTCTTTCGTACTTCTCCCTCGAGCAATACCTCCATCTGTCTTCATAGCTTTCATCATTGACTGCTCGATCACCATATCCGTTGAAGTTCCGCAACTTAATTTATCTGAACGTCTAACAGTGAAAAATCCTTCTGTAAACTTTTGGTAAACACTAGGATTCATAAAGTTCTGTAATTGTAACATATCTTGCAAATATAAGTGTGCAGACTTAGCATAAGGAAAATGTCCTGATGCGTGAAAATAAGGAAGCATTTCTTTAACGCTGTTCAAATGAGCTTTCCAATCTCCCATACGTTCAGCTCTTATAAACTCCTTTGCAATCGACACCATATTAAAATATTGTATCCATAGTTTTGCGGTAGGTCCTCGTTCTTCATATTCTCTTAGTTTTTGATTACACTGATAAAGTAATGCTCCTGATGTTTCATCATCATTTTCAACATCATTATATGAAATAGTGTTATCTAATACGTTTTCAACAGTAATGATAAGATTTGCATCCATGACGTCATCAATATCAAGTTCTTTTGATATTAATATTGCTAAAGTAAGCTGAAGTAATGTATGAGCTCGAACAGCTCTCGCGTAAGCATGACCATTGAGCATTTTTTCTAATGACTTAGGTGCATAAATCAAAGAAAGTACTTCTTTCATGCCGCTTCCTTGCATAATGTAACCAATCGCTCCAAGAAACGACATGAGTAGATGAAACCCTCCGAGCCTGATTATGATCTTGGATAATTCAGAGCCTTCAGGTGCGGCTGATACGATTTCTCGACCTTTGGCATATAGAGGTTGATCAAAAGTAATAATGCATACATTGTGGCCATAACGTTTTGAATTCTCTAATGCACAAAGTAAAGTCGTGTATATAGTATTGTAGTTACTAGCCGGTTGATGAAGAAATGGTAAAAATGAAATTTTACATTTACAAAAATTCATAAGATTATTTGTTAAACGTTCAATAAAACCATTCCAACCGGGTAACGATAACTTTTTCCATTTGCCATAGAACCATATCACATCGACTTTTTTGAGTAAAGATACTGTTGCTTCACTTCCATAAGCAAAATCTTGGACATTTATTTTACTGTAACCTACTACACCATCATTTTGATAGATCTGTATTGGCACATGAGCTTTTGCCGCGAAATCTTTTGCTGAAGGGGCTTCTTTTATTCGTGGTATAGGCTCTTCTAGTAAAACTGAACTTTTCGGAGTAACAATTTGAATGATACCCATTATGTGAAGCGTGTTATGACCGTCTAGCGTATTTACATTTATATCAGCATTGTCTGCAACATATTGAACAAACGTGCCAGTTTCTGGTGGTAAGATATGAGGTGGACGATGAAAAACTGCTGCTGCCTCGTACATCATAGTATCATTATAAGATGCGCACAAACCGAAAGACGACAAAATTTGTATAAGACGTTTTGACCCAAATCGTCGATGAAAATAAACTGAGAGACCCAATTGTAATTTGGATTTGAATGACCTAGGCCGAACAGCAGTCATAATACTATGGCTAATATTTGTGCATACTAATTTTAAATGATCTAAATTTAATCGTTTATTTTTTAGAATTACTCGCTCCAAAAAATACGTCAGTGACTCTGGAATTTCACTGTTAACATCTTCAAACATACGACCTGGCGGGGGGTAATTAGAATGATCGAATACTGCAGATTGAATATCTTCTCGAATGATTGCTGCCGCAGCTTCCAGGATCCTAAATCGTTCTTCTTTTTCATCTAATTTTTTATTTTCGTACCAAGCTTGATTTAAAATATCATGATGATTATCAATAAAACATATGAATGTTGATGTTCCTGATTTTTCCGTTAAAATAATGTTATCACCATACCTCAGCTTTAATCGTATCTTAATGGTTCTGTTATCTACAGCTGAATTTTTGCAAATATGTTTTAATTCGTTTAATGTAAACTGACAATCATCGCTATTTTCAATGTATGTAAATATTTCTTCCATTGCAAGATTCGTAGCTTCATCTTGAGGACGACCGACTTTACCCCCAGTGGTCGGTCTCAAGAAGGAATTATAACAATCATTATGATACTTAGCCTCAGCAGCAACTAAATCATAATCAAACCCAATTCGAGCAGTAACAGCTTTTGCCACATCATCAGAACGAGTTTGAGCTACTTTCAGAATAGATTCTTTAAATGAAAGTGTAGTTACTTTGAAAATTATACGCCGAGCATCCAGTGCTTTTTTCTTCTCATACTCTTCATTCAATTCATTGCCGCAAAATAAGCAACATTGTTTAAAACAAAAATCTAATTGACTTACGCGTGCTCTAGTACGAGGAGGACTTATTGTAGATGTACTGGCTTGTTCTTCTTCGTGTTGTCTTTTAACTGCAGCAATAGTACTCTTTCGAGTGTACTTTTTGCGACACTGCACATGCATTGTCACAGATTTCTGGTCTTTCAGGTATTCCGATAATTCATCACCTCTTTCAGTACTTGCATCAATTAATGTCTTCATGCCACGATCAACAGTAACAATTTCACTTTCAGTCAAAGGTTTACTACAAATAAAGCACATTTGCGACATTTTTTTTAAAACTAAAAACGGCACAACCTTGGTTAGGAACTTTTAGCAATACTCACGTGTTTTCACTACGAAGGTACGTTTGAGACTAACTGTATTTCGTTTAGGTCTTCGAAAAAGGAGCAGGTATACGACTTTGCCACGCGGACAGTGGAAAAGGAGACCGATGTTGTTCAAGGTTATACTGGCGCATACAATGAGGGACTGGGTGTCTTTCAAGTTCATATTCTCAGAGTTGTACTATTTTGTACGTATAAGTTACACAGACCAATATAAAAGTATTTTTACTTGTATTACGGCTCCAGTGATGTATATACGCGGCGTACTTGTGCATATTATGAAGAACACAACTTTTTCAACTTTTTGAATCGTTATATCTCAGAAAGGGTGACTCTTAGAAAAAAAGGTGTAAGAACAATTTGTATAGATAATTGCATGATCTACAATTTTTGTCTAACCTATTTTTATGATAAAATTTACCGTTTGGCTGAAAAATGCAAAAAACCCATATTTGCGAACTTTGACCTTGAATATTTTTTTTTGCAGATGTGGGATTAATGGGGACTTTTCAAATTTCATTTATAATGGTGTTCCCGACATTCGTACCAATTTTTAGCTCTATGCGAATTTTTGTAAGCTTACCCCTATTTTTTGAGCTAACTTGACCGGATTATCAAGAATCGAGCCGAATAGAGTATGCTTATTTACGTAAGTTCATTCCCAGGTTCAGACACAGCCTTAATGACACTAGAATCGACAAATTTAACGTACTGATTATTTGTACAAACAGTCACGTTTTTATTAGATCACAATCCCAAACTGTATATAATGAGTCACATTGTAGACCGTGTGTCTAAAAAATATATCTCTCGACTAGTGAACAATCATTTCCTATCAATTTCCTTTCACATAAGAACGGAATGAAAACTCTGTTATGGTGTATGACGTCATTCATGATAAATATCAAATGTGTAATTTTAAGGCCTAACAGTACTCGTATTTTATCATGAACATCTAAAAAATTAATAAATTAGAATTAAAACAATGGCCGTTATATATTTATGATGATACATTTTCGCAGAGGTAAATAAAACCAAATAGTAGTTTATATCGCTGCAAAATTTCAGCAAATACAGAATTCTACAACAGAAACGAAACACATCCCATGGTCACCACTAGTAAATCATGAGTTGGGCATTTACAGCTCAACGAAAGCTGATAACTCGCGTGTGACAAACTCACCTTTAGCAAAATCAGAACGAACATGTGGGTGAGCCGCGGCCAGTGTGATGACCTACTTTTGCCAGCTGCAAAACTGGCAACACCATGCGGGGGCGAGGTATTTTGACTGCTGCGTCGTCTGCTGCCTGCTAACTCCCAGTCGAGAACACTAGCGCTCCTCTGAATCATCCCAAGAACTAACATAAAAAACTTGTCGGAATTTCCCCTGTCCCATGGCCGCTCTAGTGTATATCTTTACTCAATGGTATAGCCCTTTTCGCTTCCTCGCTTCTCTGCTTCAAACGCGGAATACATCACTGGGGTATTATTACACGCGATGCAAGCTAATGGGTGGAACTTCAGAACCAATTCCTAATATTGTAATTTCCTATTAGGGAACCACCTACGCATAAAACCACCTACCCCTAAAATACTATATTTAACAATCTTCACTACTTTTTATCTTTGAATATATTTAATACATGATAAAAGTAAAATGTGGTGGCTATTTGTTTTTTTTTTTTTTACCTTTCCTGGGAAAAAAAAAGTTGTATTCCCAGAACATTTATTTAAACTACTGAGACTTACGCGTATACGCCTAAATACTGATTTCGCAGACAATATTTCATTAGGAAGTCGCCTCAACTCTTTGAAAACAGAAACAGTCGTGAAAACTTCCGACAAAACAAGTGTTCCTATAGACTAATGATTGTACCTTGTTAACTTAAGTTAAATTACTTTAGTAGATAAAGTTACTTCAAATACTTTTCGTTACTTTCGAAGGAAATATAACTAAGCGATAATTTGACAGTAATGTAGTATAATTGTACTCCATTACTCAGCAGGCGACTTTTATGTGTAGGCCTCCTTTACCTTAGAACACCGTTGTTTATAACAAAAGTGGTGAAATTTAGAATAGCTAGTTGTTAAAGTAGTCTGTAAATAACATATAATAAGAATAAAACTAACAGGTGTACCGTCAAGAAACATGAAAACCTTACAAATAGAAAAGCACTGNAACTAACAGGTGTACCGTCAAGAAACATGAAAACCTTACAAATAGAAAAGCACTGAATTGGAATAAACGCAATCAGTTTCATCCATACAGTCAATTACGTAGTAAGACACTTTTTTTTCACTAGGAAAATAANACCTTGTTAACTTAAGTTAAATTACTTTAGTAGATAAAGTTACTTCAAATACTTTTCGTTACTTTCGAAGGAAATGTAACTAAGCGATAATTTGACAGTAATGTAGTATAATTGTACTCCATTACTCAGCAGGTGACTTTTATGTGTAGGCCTCCTTTACCTTAGAACACCGTTGTTTATAAAAAGTGGTGAAATTTAGAATAGCTAGTTGTTAAAGTAGTCTGTAAATAACATATAATAAGAATAAAACTAACAGGTATACCGTCAAGAAACATGAAAACCTTACAAATAGAAAAGCACTGCATTGGAATAAACGCAATCAGTTTCATCCATACAGTCAATTACGTAGTAAGACACTTTTTTTTCACTAGGAAAATAANATTGGAATAAACGCAATCAGTTTCATCCATACAGTCAATTACGTAGTAAGACACTTTTTTTTCACTAGGAAAATAACTTTTCAGTACTTCGATATTTTAGTTGTAACATTATATCGTAACTTATTTCCTATTATCCTAAATCTAATACCCCAGTACACAAAACTCTTGCAGCATTGTATAAACTTGATGTTAGGTTATTGTACTTAACGACCTGTGTGTTTAACAAAAAGGTCATTAAGTATTAATTGCCAGTAACATAAGGAGAGTAATAAATGTATTTTAATAATACAGAAAATTTAACTCTTAGTTTTAGTAATACACTTAACAAAATATAAACATAATATAATACGAGTTTCTTCTCGATGGATACATCAGTTGAAGTATTTCTACTGAATCAAAAAGGGAAACATTCAAAACCAGACAAAATTGAAATTTAAATTAGAATTATTATCACAGCATTTTTAACTACGAATCCCATACAAAATGTTATACAGTTACAAGGAAAATTATATTCTAGAACTGAAATTACTTTTCAATCATTTATTTTAATATTCCTTATTTTTTAAAATCTTCCGAAATACCAAAACACAAAACTATTTACGAGTGTAACAAGCGTTGTACCATGTTCTTGAATGAATGAAACTTACACATAAATACATGTGTACAAAATAATAATAGTATTACCAATAATAATAATTTCGTAGTAAAAATTAATTAAAATCATTAAGTGATGTGTTGGCATGGCTAGTAACAAGTAGTTTTCATGTAAAATGTCATAAAATTGATTTATGGTAGGCATGGTTATCATGAAGTATTGTGTAAAATGTTATCTAATTGATTTCTGGTAGGCAAATTGTAAAATAAATAACAATAAATTGTCAAGTTAAATTGCAGATATGAAATATAACAAAAGTATGGTAATGATTTGTAGTTATTTACGCATGTTTGCATTAAAGAAGTGACAGTGCTCACATAGGATAAGAAATAGTATTATGTAGCATGTATTATGTACGAAATAGTATTATGTATGTATTATTATGTAGTATTATCTGGTATTATAGCAAGACATAAAAAAACTGGTTTGCCATACCTATATGGAAATTATTATACTGCTACGATAGTTTGCATATTTCCAAAATATGTTATTTGTTTGAACTGTTATCTGAAACATTTTGTTATTTTTGCAGCTAAAACATTTGCAAAATTTTTTGTACAAAATACAAGAAAACATGTTGGGTGCGACTAAGTAATTAAAAAGGGTAAACAGATTTTCAAACCTTCGGCCGTGTTTGAATTATTTAATTCATGATTCAGTAATTTGTGATTTAGTACCTGCCTGTTAGGATACTGTCATTAGTAATGGTAAAAACGCATTTAAAGTTAATATCGAAAAAAAATACATTTAAGGAAACACAACTTATAATATAAATATAATTTAAGGAAATAAACTTAACATATTTACATCGTTCGTGAAATACTACGTAGATGGTAATATATTTCAACATTGAATTTAGGTACAATGCTAGTATTTTGCAAGAAAATCATTGATCATTTAGTTTACAAAATATGCGAATTCGAACACCGCCTTAATTATAAACACACCCGCGCACATTATGTGAATTTTCTTACATTCAGCTGTTTCCTGAGGTTGGATGAGGACGTTCTGGATGAAAATAAATATTTGACAAAGCATAATAAACATATAACTAACATTTGTGTCGCTGCTATGATCTGTACAAAGAAAGAAAAAATCTTTAAGCTTAAGAAATGGCAATCAATTTCTTCACTTCCGTGTCCATTTCAGCGGCCCAATATCACTAGTTATTACTAGCCGTGGCTCACAGGCGAGTTAAAATAACCGGGAAGGGGACAAGGCAGAGTGGCAGAGTAGGTAACGGTACTAATTCTAGGAATGTGGACCGACGTCGAGTGAGCAACCCACTGCCTCTAACTCGTGACTCGTGAAGTTCCCTTGATTTCAGCTATTCTTGCTGCACGTGAGATGAAATTCAGTAATGTGAAGCGAAAAGTGACGTAATAAAAGTAACTTTTATTTTTCTGTCCGTTACAATTAATAAGTACCTACCTTAGTTACTTAATAAGCCATCTTGCAAAAATATGTAACGAGTTACCCCAAAAAGTTACTTTACAGTAACTCGTTACCGAGTTACTCGTTACTTTAGTTAAGTTGCTACCCAACACTGTTGTGGATAAGATTCAGGACGATTTCTCTAATTCACCGTCTTACGGTTTAGACTCCCCAGTCCTCTGTGAAATCGGGTTCAGGTACAGTAACTGTTCACCGACTGCTACCCAAGTGAGTCACTTTTTATTTAATTTTCATTGGTCCGTTTAGTCACAAGACCGCAAAACACACAACTATCAACATGAGAATAATTACAGCTAATGTCTTCAAGCAACTCCCAGTTAAGTGGCGCTTACAAAAATGAGTTTTATAATGGTGAAACACCTCGACATCGTTTGAGGCCACTTAAACTTAAGTGTCCCCTTGCTGGGGGCTAGTTTATTCCTTGTTCGTGAAATCGGCATCAAAGTATTGGACACTAATGCCTTGCTGCGTAAGGTACCGGCCATAAGAACTCTCATACGCAACTTGTCCACATTAGCGGACACGGAGAATGAACGTGTTAAGGCGCCTCGCTACTTTTAGATATTCCCGCTTACTAGTCAAACACAAGTAGTGATACGAATGTGACATGCTCCATTGCCTTTATGCACAAAACATGAAACTGGCGTGCAGATTTTCCGTCTTTCCGCGTTATGTAACTTGTGTAAACGGTGATCCTGTAATTATAGATGAAGAAAAGTCTAAATGATGTGCTATAAGTTCCACTCATACATTCACACAAAATATTTTATTTCCTTTTAGATGCAGTGTACATTCCTGTAGGCAGAAAAAAAATATATTTCGCTCATACCATACCGTACATTGCGAGGCTCAGTGTCCAATCATCTTCTGCGAGTATACTCTTTTCGCGGTTTCTTCGCCCTTTTTGAATCAAACCTTTGAAAAATTACCCCATGTATTAAGTGTTTAGTAATTTCCTAAATATGTCATGTATCACAAGCGTTTTATATCTCTGTTAATACGAAAGTATCTTATTTTTCGTTAAATTAAAGTTTTACCTGTATTTTATTTTTATAAATTATAATAATTTATTAATAATACATAAGAAAAAAATAGTGATAAAAACGTGTGTTGGTAGCGCCTAGTCAGAAATAGTTCTCATGCAAAATATCATTACAAGTGAGTGCGCACGAATTTGGTGCGTTGTCTCTTGGTGTAATTTTCCAGTCTTAGTAAGCTTTAGTTTGCACAAGGCGGAGGAATATCCTGGAAGTAGAACTTTAGCAGGTCTTCAGAAAAGTAACTGTGAAAGGATAATAACTGTTTCGTAAAATATGCTAGTGCTACAGACTGACTGGTTTGTATCACTAGCATCGAACAACTAACCTACAGCTTAGTTGGTACTAATAAACATGCAAGTACTTGGTCAGCTTAAGCACAAAACACATCGACAATATTTATATTTGGAACGCCTGAAACAATAAGTAAAAAGTGACTTTGGAACTGTTAATATAGGCCTGGAGCTGCGCGAAAAAAAAAGGCATTTTTGATGTGTTCAAAGGGCGTCAAAAAAGTTTGCTGTTTGCGAGATGTGCTGAAAGTTGTAGCCTACTTCAGGTTAAACTGAAGTGTGGTTTGGTTTCGTATAAACATAGATAGCAAAGACGTTAAGTAATTCTTGTAAAAAATGAGTGTTCTTCCGGTAAACACATTACAATCCAAATAGCGCACCACACAGTGAAAAGCTTTGTAGGTTTCACGAACTAGTTGACAACATGTTTCTTGCAACACTATATAAGTGATACATTATATCTTTTACACACACCGTTTTATGAAACATACACAATTGTTTATACTCTTAGTCTATTCGCTGTTCCTTCACACTTGTTTCCTAAATGTGTCACGTATCACAGGCGTTTTATACCTGTGTTAACATAAAAGTCCTTTATTTTGGTTAAGTTTAACTTTTACTTATATTTTACCTATAATTTATAGCTAATAATAATAAAGACATAGAAAATAGGCGTGTTGGTGATGCATAGTAAGAAATAGTTCTTATGCAAAATAGTATTAGCCTATAGCGAGTGCGCACGAATGCAGTGCGTTGGCTCGCTGGTCTAATTTTCTAAGCTTTGTTTGTATTAGGCGAAGGAACATCGTGGAAGTATAACTTTAGCAGGGCTTCAGAAAAGTTGGAAGTAACCGTGAATGGAGTATATTTATCTATATATGTATATACAGTAATAAAAGTGTAGTCTAGAGTAGGCCTACTTGATTGTTAAAATTCAACACTAGTTTTACACATTAAACAGTAAAGTGTTGTAAAATTTGTCTTAGCGTACCTGTAGTGTTAACAAAAATAAATTTGGCATCAATTCCCATAAATAATTGTTCGTAAATGTACAGAAGTTTCTTACACTGCAGGTGGGCAGGCCTGGTACAAGTCACGGTATCATAATACCAGCGATTATTCCCTACTTTCAGTTTCCCGTCGTAGTTTTCCTGTCGTGCACATAACGGACGCAATAACTCCTTCGAAAATAAACACAGTTCATGATTATTGCTTAGTTCTGCAAAGAAAAAAAAAATCACGTATGACGGTCTTAATAGGCCTAGAGGCATACAAATTAATAATCCTTTGCAATAGGGGGTTTTTTTTTTTTCGATAATCCACCGGTTTTTCGTACCCAAGACCTTCCGGTCTTCACTTGATATTTTTTAAGCAAGCTGGCAAACATAGCGTTATCCTCTTTTCCTGCACAAAATGTTGTTGGTGGGAAGTGATGGTGTGCACCGCAACAGCCTGTGCGACGGAAGTTTATGATTAAGGATCCGTCGTTACATGTCACGGCGTACCGAAATAAATACACAATTAAGCATAGATGAAGTTTACTTCTTGTGAAGGTCAATGGAATCCTTGAATCTTCACTTTATTTGTGGCTACTATTAACTAGTTTTTAACATTCAATTTCTTGTTGAAATTCAAAGCTATTAATGAGATGCACTGCAGTGTATTTCGATTGAAGTTGTTCGTGTACACTCTCTTCTAATGGTATTTACTTACTTGAGATGAAAAGTTATAAATAATTAAGCTACTTTAGAGTATGGTCAGAGGTCTGACAATAGTAGGCTAATATAAGATTATCAAAATATGAAATACGAAATGGTGCAAGTTAGTAGCACAATTTATATCACATGTACTCGAATAAGCTTGGTTTTTAGACATTTAATCTAAAAATAAATGTTTTAGTCACACATATACACATGTTAAGCTGGGGAAGACTTATGCCACATTAAGCGTGACTACATTTATAGTCCTAATTTGTTGAAGTATTATTGCGTAAAAAAATCCTAAGTCACGTAGTTAGGGTAGGGCAGGACAATTCCGTTCACATCCAATCAAACGAATTGATAATATATTTTAAAAATGCACATATTAAGACAGAAGCAGTGNTTAGTAGCACAATTTATATCACATGTACTCGAATAAGCTTGGTTTTTAGACATTTAATCTAAAAATAAATGTTTTGGTCACACATATACACATGTTAAGCTGGGGAAGACTTATGCCACATTAAGCGTGACTCAATTTATAGTCCTAATTTGTTGAAGTATTATTGCGTAAAAAAATCCTAAGTCACGTAGTAAGGGTAGGGCGGGACAATTCCGTTCACATCCAATCAAACGAATTGATAATATATTTTAAAAATGCACATATTAAGACAGAAGCAGTGTTTCATAAGCTATACAAAACCACCCTTATTTGGCAAGAAGCTGTTACAGTAAATAGGTCAAGTGGAGACAAACATAATATTAACGTGGTAATTTCGCTCACTNTATACCATCCCAGAAAACACGTGGTGTGTTATCTTCTAGGTATATTCGTGAAATTCTGATGTTTTACTAGCTGCAGCGAATCATTTCTCAAAAGAACAGATTCTAAACTTTAAGGTTAAGATAATGATTAACTGAGTTGCTGCTCCCAAATGCTTATTTGTCTAGTAAAGACCTTTAGCGTTCCCATTTTAAACACTTTTTTGCATACCGGTTTCTTCTATTTCTAATATTTTATATACTTGTAATTTCGCACCATCTGAAAATAAAAACATTAACATTAAATTTACCCCATTTACACTGAGCACAAAAGCCCCAAATGTATGCATAAATACAAAATTAAAAATTTAAATAAATTTACTAATGAGATAGTGTTATTTTACCGAAATTGTTTAACTGAAAGTACTAGGGAACGAAGTATAGTAAGTAAGGGCTTGGAGTTATATTTGGAACTAAGCCATTGTCTCAGGTGAACTGTCACGGCCATAAAATTCCTTCCTTTACACTTCATCGCTCGACCACTAATTCTCAAAGCTGAAAATGTGTCCTCTCTGTCAGTGGAGATTGCTGTCAAGATAACGTGATGAGATAAGCAGCCACAACACCACTTACAAGCACCTGGATGGACTAACGGTGTACGATTCCTAGAATAAGTGTATCAAAGCTAATGAAGGAAACAGTCCCTCCGCCCCCCCCCCTTCCAGGTCTTTCTACACTGTCGGCCTCTGATACACTGATCCAGAACCTAACCCACGCAAAAAATCAAATAATTATTTAACAAAAAATTTAAGGAGATGTAAATTGTCCTCCTGCCATCCTACAATTTTTCTTTAAGCCACATTAAAAAACGACAAAATTCCCCTGGCTATCTAATTCATTCGTTATTAATTAAATCGAATTTTAATCATATATTAGTAGTTCACTGAGAGGTACACAGTCGTTGAAGATTATATAAATAATTGCTAGAAAGTATTACGACACATGTTTTTCAAAATAATTTTTTTTTCCTCCCAATTCGTATTATTAACGTCCTCGCTTTTATAACGGCCATAGTGGTCAGGCAAACAAACAAAAGGAAACTTACAGACTATAAAAAAAACGGCACACACATCGACGCCTGATTTTCATATGCCGGCAACGCCGAACGGACAGAGCGTAATATAGGGAACAGCCAATCAGAACTCGATCATATGTTTTCCGCACGAGCCACACCAAAACGGTGAACTCAACGACGCCAGCGGAAAGNACGAGCCACGCCAAAACGGTGAACTCAACGACGCCAGCGGAAAGAGAAGACTATTTCGGTAGTTCCCACACTCTAAATTCGAATCAGTGATATCAATAAACGAAATAACATTCGCTAAATGACAGTTAATAAGCTACTGCTGACCGGCGAATCAAGCAAATTAACTGGGAACAAGTGATTTATAGCAGTGTAATTCTTGACATTCAGTGGGAATCACAAATAAATCAGTGAAAGTCAGCAACTATATTAATTAATTATCTTGCACTGATTATCAGTTGCTCAATTTTCACTGTTTTCACTGATTTGGCTAAATTCTCACTGTTTCAAGTTTAGAGTGCAGAAGTAGCCTACACTGACCAACTTACAAACAGTATTTATAATGAAATATGAAAATTATAATAAAAATTTTCACTCAAAACATCAGTAGTATTAAGTATCTTTTCAAATGCGATACAGCCTACGAGCTTTTAACAATAAAATACTTCAAAAATATAAAGCAAAAATTATTACTTATATATTACTGTCATTCCAATAAAAAAAACTTATACCCTATTCAGATTACTGACGGCAAAAACACACGCAGCGTCCAGTTGTTTTCTAGCATTTACTTCGGGAACTTGGTCGTACCTCAACTCAGGTCTTTAACTAAACACTAGAACGGTGAAGTAAAAAATTTGCCTACCTGTAGCAGTTGTATGTTCTGTCTATTCAGCGTGATGGGTGTAAGCAACTGTGAATCATGCCTTACCCCCCTCACTATGAACCTGAAACAGTGAGAATCAAGCCAAATCAGTGAAAACAGAGCGACTGATAATCAGTGCCAAATAACTAAATAATATGACTGTTGCATTTCACTGATTTATTTGTGATTCCCAGTGAATGTCCAGAGTTCCACTCCCTTAAGTCACTGGTACACTTTTCATTTGCTTGAGTCTCTAGTCGGTAGTAGCTTATCAACTAACTTTCAGTGAATGTAAATTCACTGATTAATATCACTGATTCCGGCCTAGAGTACTGTTTTTAAGACCTAACCTCGTGGTCCGTACATACGGGGCAGTGATAACCGGAGTAATTTTCCGCTATCAGTACAAATTTGGTAGGTGTATTTAGTTTACCAGACCGCACAAAATTATCGCATTTCTTCTAGACATTTACAAATCGCAAAATAATCATGGCAGTAAACGTATAACAATTTAAGAACTGTTCTGAAGCTATTATTTCCTATGATTCGTCTACTAAAAGTTTTGGTACAACTTCTACTAGCTGTGACAAAAAACAAAACTGATACTGGTAAAGCCAAAATGTGAAGGATTGATACTGCTTATCACCTTTCAAAAAATGTGAGCCTTGTGAAATAAGTAAGGGTCTTTAGCGCCGATGAGGGCGAAGCTATGTGAAGATGGAGCAGTGACGGAATGAAAGAATGATGGAAACGGAAATACCCTGAGAAAACCCATCAGGAAACGTCGGTCTCGCAGGGATTCGAACCTTGTTCTCTGCCGCGGATGGTGAGTGGTGCCTTCCGAAGAAAAATAGGCTTATTGCAGAGGATAATGAGTGGAGGTCGTGAGAATTGTGCTGAGTTACATAAGCCTACTTGGCGTCAGGAAGACTTCATAAACTTTTGAGTGTTTATGCTTTTCGATTTGGTGCACAGTTTACTTATCTTAATCTACAACACATCGAGGCTAGTAATTAATATTCTGTAACAAAATAAGTGCTCAATCATGCTCAACCCAGATCCGAATACAAAATACGTGTTGATGTCAGGTGTTAGAACTATTGAATCCTTTTATCAACATAGATAGGATTTATCGTTATCCTCACAGTTGCTACGTTCGTATATATTTATGGTAAATACAAAATTATATACTTATATATGTATATTTCATGGGAATTTACCTGAATGGAGGTAATAAATTTGCTTGTAATAACTAATACTGATACTTGTGATTTCACAAAAAACATGTGTGTAAACCTGTAGCGTTTCTGCATGATATGCATAAGAGTCGACGTTTTATTGCTATAGGCGGAAATTAGCTTAGTTAACAAACTGATAAAATCTTATAGAGTGGTTTACTAAAACAGGAACATAAACGTAAATGGGCATTTTTTGTTCCAAATCTTTGTACTGGTATTCGGTTGTTTGTATTATAGCTATATAGGATACTTTAAAGGATCCATAGTTAAATTTTTAATTCAGTACATAATTAATACTTCTGCTAAGATGGAATTTTCATCAAGAAATTCTTCGGCAAAAGTACGATCACGTAGATACGAGAAAAGCATGTTTACGACATTGATGACATCTACAGGAAAACATATGGCAAAAGGCCCAGCTGTACAAAATTAACAAGAAGATACTAATATAACTAATGAGCCTACTTTCCTCAACATGGGTGCATGTAATTTTTAAATAATTTCTTAAAAGTTTAGTTACTAGGAAGGACTTGGCTTCTTTTTGAAAGTAATAACTGTAGAAATGAAACCAGAAACTTGTGCAATAGCAGTGAGACAATTACAAATACAGACATGCAATACCCGGGACTCGAATCCACAAAACCTCGTACCATAAGCTAGCGTGCAATCCACTGCGTTACGGAGGTCGGATTCTGAGCATAAACTTCGGATTTAATCTGTCCTAATGTTTCGAATGATAGGATTTACTAACCTAAAATATGTATAGGGCCTTTATTTTTAAAATAAGTGACTGAGCCAAGTAAAACATGTATGAATGAGCCAAATAGCACATGTATGACTGAGCCGTATAAAACATGTAAGTTCAAATGGCCCACCGTAGCGCTACTTGTGTGAAGAATTTGATGGAAATTGGTTGTTTGGTCCCTTAGATTTGACATAAAAAACTTTTATTTTCTTATTTGACGCTATCGTACAAAATTTCCAAGAAGAGAGACTATGTATGATGTTTCTAATATACACTGTCTACATACAAGTTTTGGTTGAATTTGGTTAAATTCATTAATATATGCCAAACTTACCTAAATGATTTATAAAGCTGCCATTTTGAACATCGTTGTATTACCCATTTAGATCGTGAAAGTTTACATGGCCGTCTGTAACATTTATGGTGTGCACAATTTGGTACAAATTTATTTGAAATGTTCCAGTGTAACATTTGGTGGAAATCAGTTGATTGTTTCTCGAGCCATTGCATAAAATCTTCATAATTTTCATGTGGGGATCTTCATAAATGTAGGACAAAAAGTAATGTAGTAGCAATTTCGATGATTGTATACTGCCAATATACGAAGTTAATGTAGAAATAGATCGCATAATATTGTAGATATCGCCCACAAAACTAAAATGATTTTATAGCTGCCATTCTGAAAATAAGTGTGACATACTTAAAAAATACATTTATCATCATGGCCTACCACAGTACATATTCGCCAAATTTTGTAAGAATGAGTTGATTGTTTTCCGAGATACGAGATAAAATCATGATTTTTTATCGGTAGGGCTATCTTACAAAATGGCAGAATGCCAGCATACAGACTTGGCAAGTTGGCAAGAGGTTGGCAAGTGCTTATAACTATTTTTCCCTTACATTTTTTTACATCTGTTTGCATCAATGTATAGTAGTGTTGACCTTATCGCACCTATGCTTCTCGGCTTCACAAAAGTTTTTTTTCGACTAACATGATGCTCGTACAATATGCATAGTTGTTAAAAGGTTACAACTATATGCATTAATACTATTTTTTAAATATCTGTTTATATCAGCATGCTACCCTGAAAACATCCTAGGCATGGGAGACAGCTAAGAATCTCCTCGTCCTGCTGCAGATAAACAAGTAGGTGTTTCTAGACGTATTTTATTTCGTGTTGTACATATGTGAGAAGGAATTCTTTAGGCAGGTATGCAATCTCGGTATCTGAGTGCTGCAAGTGATTTAATCATTCTGTTTGTCATAATAATTAATAAAATTATCTGACCACTATAAAGTCCTCTCGACGACGAAAGAATGCAGTTCTGAGTGATGTATGGTTGTACAAACTGCTTTTACAGACCTAAAAGTGAATACGGTGGGCGGAAGCGATATCCTCTACCAACATTAGTTTATTCGAAGCAATTTTTTAAATAGTCATTATGATGTATTCAAACGAAATAAATTGTTAACATGCTCTGTATAACTGAATTGCTCTCTTAAAATAACATGTATGTGTAATATGTGATTGGGATGGTTGGTAAGTGCTTATAGCTATTTTTCTTTTCGTTTTATTTTTTATATCAGTTTGCATTAGTGTTAATATTATCGTTCCCACACTTAACAGCAGACATTTTGTTGCCTAACGTAGCGTACAGCACATGATGCTTATACATATATATTTGTTGGTAAATGTGAATAACTGTTTACTTTAATAAATAATATTTTTTTAATCTGTCTGTCTCAGTGTGTAGCAGTATCGTTTCTCTCTTGCGCGACTAATAGTTATAATGTGTGTTGTTTCGTATGTGCTTACATTTATGATAATATATAAATGATACATATAAAAATAAGTACATATATAAATATAGTATTTAAAAAAATGATAAATTGTTAGTTTGTACTGTATAACTGAATTCCTCTCGTAAAGGAAAGTGCATGTGTGACTCGGCTGGTCTGGAACCCTGGAGCCTGATGCAACTCTCTCTTGGCTAGTGTTCTGTGTCATCCCTTCGCTTGTCGAGACCTGCACGGTGTTCGCACTGGCTGTAACCTGTCTGGGAAGGCTCTAAGATTGATCGCTTGAAGTCGGCCAGGTCAGATGTGTTTCGCTGTAGTGATGTGATGTTGGTTGTTCACTAAATGTGAGGGTTTCGTTTCAGTCGATTCGTAAGGAAGTCGTTTGCTATTCTGTTGTACTGGTCAGGATGGACTGGAATTGTATAGCGACATTTAACATACACTGCGTACAGCACTCGATGCTTGTGTAAAAATGTAATTGTGCTGGTTGGTAAGTGCTCATAACTTAAGGGTTGCCCATGTCTGCGATGACTCGAGCTTTGTGTAGGACTGATGATGATCGTTTATATTTTCATATAAGTATTTTACATTTACCATAACTATTAGCATCGTGCATGTATCACATTTATATTTATATATATATATATATATATATATATATTGCTTTTTGCATATCGCAGTTTGTTGTAGGTTTACCATGCTGACTTTTATTTATGTATATGTTTTCACATTTATATATCCAGTCTGGATGTTACTGGTTGGTTAAGGGAGGCTAGCTGTTGCTAAGGGCAACGAGTTGGTAAACACTTGTGCTACCATGTGACAAGGGTGGTGGTGAGTGTTGATGAGTGCAAGTAGGCCGATGTGTACGTATGTGCTATTTCAGACCCTACACACCCGAGGTTCGGAAATTACAGCCAACTATGCTTATAAGTGCACATAAGACATAAATTACCCTGCGATTATTTTCGTTGTCGGGGGCGATGTCTATGTTACTAATTTGGTGACTGTATCATAAACAGTTCGGAAATTATAGCCAACTATGCTTATAAGTATGCATAGGGCATAAATGACCATGCGATTATTTATGTTGTAGGGAGTATTGTGTATGATATGAATTTAGTGAGCGTATCTTAATCGATTAGGAAATTACAGTTAACTATGCTTATAAGTACACATAAGACATAAATTACCCTGCGATTATTTTCGTTGTCAGGGGCGATGTCTATGAAATGAATGTGGCGACATTATCTTAAACTGTTCGGAAATTACAGCCAAATATGCTTATAAGTATGCATAGGGCATAAATGACCCTGCAATTATTTATGTTGTAGGGAGTATTGTGTATGATATGAATTTAGTGAGCGTATCTTAATCGATTAGGAAATTACAGTTAACTATGCTTATAAGTGCACATAAGACATAAATTACCCTGCGATTATTTTCGTTGTCAGGGGCGATGTCTATGAAATGAATGTGGCGACATTATCTTAAACTGTTCGGAAATTACAGCCAAATATGCTTATAAGTATGCATAGGGCATAAATGACCATGCGATCATTTCCGTTGTCAGGGGCGATGTCTATGAAATGAATGTGGCGACATTATCTTAAACTGTTCGGAAATTACAGCCAAATATGCTTATAAGTATGCATAGGGCATAAATGACCCTGCAATTATTTATGTTGTCGGGAGTATTGTGTATGATATGAATTTAGTAAGCGTATCTTAATCGATTAGGAAATTACAGTTAACTATGCTTATAAGTATGTATAGGGCATAAATGACGCTGCGATCATTTCCGTTGTCAGGGGCGATGTGTATTTTAGGAATTGGGCGACTGCATATTAAACGATTCGGAAAAAACAGCAGACTATGCTTATAAGTATGCATAGGGCATTAATGACCCTGCGGTAATTTTACTTGTCAGAGGTGATGTCTATGTTACAAATTTATCGACTGTATCTTAAGTTGGTTCGGAAATTATGGCCAACTATGTTTATAAGTTCTCATAGGGCATAAATAACCCTGCAGTCATTTTAGTTATCGGAGGTGATGTCTATGTTATGAATATGGTGACTATTTTAAACAGTTCGGAAATTACAGCCAGTTATGCTTATAAGTACACAATGAGAGCCTCGCATAGCCAATCGGGGCCGAGATGCTTTCGAGAGCCTCGCATAGTCAATCGGAGACAAGACCCTTTCGAGAGCCTCGCGTATCCAATCGGGGCCGAGACCCGTTTCGAGAACCTCACATAGTCAATCGGAGACGAGACCCTTTCGAGAGCCTCGCATAGTCAATCGGAGACGAGACCCTTTCGAGAGCCTCGCATAGTCAATGGAATGTAAGAGCATGAAATCTCTCAATTCCTTACTTGCCCAAAAATGAGTCACAGATTCACATTGTGGAGTCATCGGTGGAAACTGAACAAAAAACATTTTTTGAGGGAAATTAGGGAAATTTTCTTGCAAATGTGGCCGATTTACCTGAACTGGCTGCCAAAATGGCCACCGTAGAAGAAAAAGGGGGAAAGGATGTCATCCAATATAGCTGCCGCCAGTCCTCCATTCCCAGCCAGGATGCCAAGTGACCAGAACATACAATTTCTAACTTCTCGTGATATTTTTTACTACANTGAGGACATCCAATATAGCTGCCGCCAGTCCTCCATTCCCAGCCAGGATGCCAAGTGACCAGAACATACAATTTCTAACTTCTCGTGATATTTTTTACTACATACTTTTTAATCCCAGGAAATACTTAGTAAAAAACGTAGTTTTCTCGGTCTCTTAGAAAAAAAAGGGGGGGGGAGCGGTTGCTCCCTCCGCCTCGTCTTTAAATCCGCCACTGTGCAAGATACGTGTTAAATAATAAAAAAAATGATGTGTTGTTAACAAATAAATTTCGTTTAATCTTTGACGTATACACAATGCTGTAAATTATATTAAAAAATAATAAATTACCATTTCAAAATTAGCGCGGACGGCTAAGGCCTTTTTATCTCGCGCAGACTATGAATCCCGAGTCGTATTGTCTCTAATGCATAAAATAAATTATTTTTTTCTAATATAAACTGTGTTTTATTGCTGTACGCTAGCGAACACTTCAGTTTGGGTCTAAGCCGAAGAAAACAAATTATATTTTATTTAATGTTTCATTACTTGTTTTTACATTTAAAAAAATATTACAGAAGCCTACAGCATTTAAGCAATGCTTAATCCCTTCAAACTCAGTAGAGGAAATTGTGTACAATTACGCACGTATAAGTCATTTTGGTCTGTAATGATCAATGATGCAACCTGTTGGTAAATTATTCGCAAATAGTCTTACATGTCTAGGTCATAATTGATTGATATTACTGAAGCCGAACATATAGCATACAGTGACAACGAAACCATTGTTGTACCGACTTGAGTACAGCAACACCTGAAACCGTAAAATTAAGTGTATAAAACAGTGTTAATATTATTATTAAAACTTAATATTATTATTTTTTTGAAATTAGAAAATTATATATAGAAAATATGTAGGAAGAGTGAGTGAAGAAATTTGGACGGCTCTTAACATTGAGGTATTGAGAGCCGACGAGGGCAAAGCGAGGTGAGTATGGAGCAGCGTCGGAACACAAGGGCGTGGGAAACGGTAGATCTCCGAGAAAAACCGCCAACCAGTATCATCGTTCGCCACGGAAATCCGAGATCGACTCCAGAAATTATGATGGTTTATTCAGTCAGATAAGAATTTTGCCTCATTAGAAAGTCAATAAAAAAATATATGTTTATTGAAAATCTATTTTGATTACATACAAGATTAAGAAGAATTTAATAGCGAAATATTAATATTGGTTTATATAAAGTGAAAGATGGTTTTAGGCGAGGATTCTAATTCGTTGGATTTTAGATGTGTTGTCCGTTTTAATCATGAACTCTTGTTTTTTAAGTACATATAATTACCAATGTTTTAATGCGTATTGTGTTTCTCTTTCGTCTGCCATAGCAGCTAAGCTCTCCACATCCGCATCAAAAAAGAAATTAGCGTTCTTAGCTTTGTTTTTGTTTTTTAACGTAANGTTCTTAGCTTTGTTTTTGTTTTTTAACGTAAGGCTAGGAAAACAGTGTTCCGGAAATATCCACCTCGGGGTCGGCGTAGACGGGAACTTTGTAAGTCGTGCCAAATATTAAATTACATGAACGTAAACTTGAAATAAGTATATGTACAAAGAAAACAAAAGAGAATCGGTACAGTAGTTACGCCTACGTGTNTAATGCGTATTGTGTTTCTCTTTCGTCTGCCATAGCAGCTAAGCTCTCCACATCCGCATCAAAAAAGAAATTAGCATTCTTAGCTTTGTTTTTGTTTCTTAACGTAAGGCTAGGAAAACAGTGTTCCGGAAATATCCACCTCGGGGTCTGCGTAGACGGGAACTTTGTAAGTCGTGCCAAATATTAAATTGCATGAACGTAAACTTGAAATAAGTATATGTACAAAGAAAACAAAAGAGAATCGGTACAGTAGTTACGCCTACGTGTNCATGAACGTAAACTTGAAATAAGTATATGTACAAAGAAAACAAAAGAGAATCGGTACAGTAGTTACGCCTACGTGTTTTACCCGGAAATAAGCACATGGTTCCATCTTGAATGCCCTGTGGTTACTTGGTCTTGCAGACAAACACTTCTAATTTACACAAATGAAAGTAATGCGGTAATTTCATTAGAGGTTCGATATCGCAATAATGCGAAGAAAATGCGCCGTTAATGTCCATTTGAAATACTGGGGCTGCGATAGCACATGAAGGGGTATGAAAAAAAAGAACCTAATTTCCGAATAAATGTAGGGGTTAAGTTAAGATTCTTGCAGAAACAGCAGAAACATGGTAACCAACTAAATGAAACAACATGACAGTTACCTTAAGCCGTGGTTGCAGGATCATTATAATGGCATATTCGTAAATTGCGTAAATGAACAATGCTTAAAAATCTCTCAAAAATCAAGGAAAAATTGCACAAGGTCATTGTTACACGTACAATATTTGCTAGCAAATATAATAGGTGGACGAACGTCAGGATGTTGTCACAAATTATTAAGAAACGGAATTTTTTTTAATGCTTAAAAACAAACCCTTCTATGCACGATTTCCATATTGTTTAGTAAGGTTGTCATATCTGAGTTGTAATCGTCAGGTTAGTGACAGTGTAATTTTTTTTTTTTTTACGTATAGCTATGGAAGGATGAAAAGAAGCTGGAAGTAAAAAGAAACTAAGCAAANAGTGTAATTTTTTTTTTTTTTACGTATAGCTATGGAAGGATGAAAAGAAGCTGGAAGTAAAAAGAAACTAAGCAAAGAACACAAAATGTGTGTTTTTTTTTAAAACCGTGGCCTGGCTATACCATTTATGGTTCCGTTTTCGTGCCTTTGCTAAGATTGTGCAGCTCTGACTTCAGATGTGTCTTCTATTAGCGATTTGATTCACCGAGTGAGGTGGCGCAGTGGTTAACTTTTGTACTCGCATTCGGGAGGACCTGAGTTCGATCATCTTGATATCTGTTTTCCAGTGGTTTCCAAAAATCACTCCAGGCAGATGCTGGGATGGTTCCCNGTGTAATTTTTTTTTTTTTTACGTATAGCTATGGAAGGATGAAAAGAAGCTGGAAGTAAAAAGAAACTAAGCAAAAAACACAAAATGTGTTTTTTTTTTTAAACCGTGGCCTGGCTATACCATTTATGGTTCCGTTTTCGTGCCTTTGCTAAGATTGTGCAGCTCTGACTTCAGATGTGTCTTCTATTAGCGATTTGATTCACCGAGTGAGGTGGCGCAGTGGTTAACTTTTGTACTCGCATTCGGGAGGATCTGAGTTCGATCATCTTGATATCTGTTTTCCAGTGGTTTCCAAAAATCACTCCAGGCAGATGCTGGGATGGTTCCCTTCGTGGCCGATTCCTGCTTCTCTGAGCAACTTGCTCTGACCTTGCTGTCGACGAGACGTTAAGCCCTACGTGCCTANCTTCGTGGCCGATTCCTGCTTCTCTGAGCAACTTGCTCTGACCTTGCTGTTGACGAGACGTTAAGCCCTACGTGCCTAATACGTCCTAAATGAAGACTGGTATGCAATCAAATTACTGTTACCAAGATTTGTGTGCTCGTCATGCTATGATGACTCCCGACAGAGGTACCCCCTGGTGCACTTACGGGCACATGCGAGGGGCGAGTAAGGTGGGGTAAAGGATGGCATGTATATGCAGTTAACACACAAACTCTTACGGAAAGATGGTTCGCCGGTGTATTTCAGCGAGGACTGTGAGGAGCATATGCACTGTGTGTGTAGCTAGGCACAGCTTCTCGAGAACGTAGTCAACAGGAGGTTGGAAGATGTAATCGTTGTGCGAACATTATGTATACAGGCGCTTGCTTTCACGATAAGTTTGCTTCACGCCTGCAAGCGTCCTNTAACTCGTTAAGGTTGTAGTACCTACGCGCTTCTCATCTACTGAGATGTCTGATATGTGCACGTTGTTACAAGATGTATGCATTAAACGTACCTAATTTTTATTAAATATAATTTATTTTACATTATGTTTGTAGGATTATCTATATTGATTATGTACAAATAAATATATTTTATATTTCTATGTACGTTTTATAAATAGGTAATATATACCTACAAATATATTAAAAATATAAATTATATGCTTCTTTATTGATGGTGGCATCTGTGGTTTTTCCAATTATATGCGATTTATTCTCGTGCAAATATGTATGTAGATTTTCTCAGAGTACTCCCGTATTTTTTACATTTAAAATGTATATATATATATATATATTACATTAAAAATGTATGGAAGAGTGCCTTCTGTGAGCATTTGCTGGGCTCCTTAAAAGAGCAGTACAAGAAATGTTCCTCAAATTAGATGCTTCGTTCACAATGTGGTTCGTAAAGTGAATTAAAGAGGGAAAGTTCGTAAACTGGATGAATGGTTTATGAAAAGCTTCGCAAACAGGGAGACGTGATTCTGGGCATCGAAGATGTTGGCGAGTGTGTCGTCGGTTTGAGTCCCGATCGGATGGTGATACATTGAATATCATGGGCATGCTCGCGAGTGAGCGGTATCGATAGTGATTTATACAGCGTCAGTTCGTATATCTCATCCATTAGTTGGGCAATAGCTTGTGAAACAGCATCGTCCATGCGTCATACGACAAATGGCTGATATTCAACACTGGATGCAATGGACGTGATGAATTATCTGCATATATAAATTAATATCTTCATGCCTCATAGGTTAATTGTTATTGAACCAACAAATCAGTAACATCTTGGCAGCAGTCAGCCTGCAGCAGTTTGTCGGCAGTAATCAGTCGGCAGGAGTCAGTCGGCAGGAGTCAGTCTACAGCAGTCAGAGTCGGCCGTAATCAGTCGGCAGTAATCAGTCGGCAGGAGTCAGTCTACAGCAGTCAGTCGGAAGTAATCAGTCGGCAGCAGTCAGTCAGCAGTAATCAGTCGGCAGTAATCAGTCGGCAGGAGTCAGTCGGCAGGAGTCAGTCGGCAGGAGTCAGATGGCAGGAGTCAGTCTACAGCAGTCAGAGTCGGCCGTAATCAGTCGGCAGTAATCAGTCGGCAGTAGTCAGTCGGCAGGAGTCAGTCGGCAGGAGTCAGTCAGCAGGAGTCAGTCTACAGCATTCAGAGTCGGCCGTAATCAGTCGGCAGTAGTCAGTCGGTAGGAGTCAGTCGGCAGGAGTCAGTTGGCAGGAGTCTTTTGAGAGGTCGGTTTTGTGAGGGGTTGGTCTGGCAGTAATCAGTTTGTAGAATACTGGCTGGACATATTTGTCACTTGTCTGCTTTAAGTGTGACCACGAGTTCAAAAATTAGAGGAGTACAAGAAATTACTCGAACTCGTTAATTACCAAAACAATGACTCTGAGCACAGTACTGATGGAGGTGACGAATGTAATGGCCCCGACGTATGTACTGATAGTTATGAAGAATGTGATTATAATGGTGTCCCTGTCTTTAATTATTATGATGATCGAGATGAAACGAACATACATGCAGAAATGTATCGTGAACCTTCTGCTAAGAAACTCGTTAAGTCTAGCCTACTTATTTTATGAAAACCCAATGACTTGGTTGATAGCCTCAGACATATGATTGGCCTGCAGAAATGCAGATATCTCGCACACATTGCTGAGATGTCTTCAATCATGAACTGGAGGATGAAGGTTACATCATATGAGACAGTTGACTACTATCCAGGATTTGCAAACAAGAAAATGAAAAAACTGAATTTATGAAAAAAAAAAAATTAGAAAAATAGAATGTATATAATGAGTAAATAAATTAAATTTGTGTATACATAGTACACATTTAATTACTTATACAGTCCGTTCTGCTTCAGTGGTGCATAATATCGATTTCGAGAGTCTGTTTTAAATAAAATTTGTGCGAGCATGTGCAGGAGGAGGACTATGGTAGGATTTTAAGTATTGTGTCATATTCGAGTCGATTAAAATCGGCTGATTTGTATATGGCGAACNACTATGGTAGGATTTTAAGTATTGTGTCATATTCGAGTCGATTAAAATCGGCTGATTTGTATATGGCGAACGAAGGAACTGAGAAATGTTTTTGATGCGAGTTTTTAGGCCAGTCATTCGTGTGGGAATAAAGGCGCATAGAGGTTCGATGTGGTTATGCAACAAAGCTTGTGTTTGGTATTGACAGGCATGAGAAGTGCGGTAATGACTTTGTCTTTATGAGCCTCTAAAATTTATGTTAGTATGAAAACCTTCAATATTGCTCGCTAGTTAAACTTTTTGCATAACACATTTTAGTGTATACCAGTTTTGAAAATACTTTATATATATATACACATATATATATATATAGTACATGGGTTATTTTAAGAAATGAAAATTTTTCCATACGTACATTTATTCACATTAAAAAAAAACTAACTACATCAGTTAAAACTTTTTTTACTACTTTTCATACACACCAAGTCGACATATCAGAGTATATTAATGTTCCGAAGGGAACAACATCATCTCCTATTCGGATAAACATGGAAGACCCACAGGGTGGAACTGCTGCTGTTGGAGTCACCGCAGGATGAGTCACTGCTAGCATAACNGGATAAACATGGAAGACCCACAGGGTGGAACTGCTGCTGTTGGAGTCACCGCAGGATGAGTCACTGCTAGCATAACTGCTGCTGGAGTACATACGCAGTGGTTCTTGTTTCATGGTACATGAACAAACATATCTGCATTATTTATATAGTCCAGCTTGAATTGATACGAATGTTTTTGGGGAAAATCTAGCTTCTCGAACCAGTTTTTGCCTATATACGAAGCCCAAAATTTATGCACCTGGTGTATCCATTGTCGGTAAACGAGCAAGTATGTCTTTCTTAATACTCATATAATGTTGTTTACCATCGCATGATTCTCTGCACTTGATGTCCTTGGGGTCCCCGGGCATCGCATAAGACGGTGCTAGCTTCGGAGCACAGAGATGAACAGTACAAATACTATCTTCGCACACGAAGCTGGACACTACCCTGGAGGTTTCNCTAGCTTCGGAGCACAGAGATGAACAGTACAAATACTATCTTCGCACACGAAGCTGGACACTACCCTGGAGGTTTCCTGTGGTGAAAATCCATTCCACTGTAGACAGAAATGTACGTTCTCACTACATATTTCAAAGAATATCAAGCTGTAAACACCGCCACATTCATTTTTAAAAGTAATACCATACTGCACACAATGTAAGCATTCANGCTGTAAACACCGCCACATTCATTTTTAAAAGTAATACCATACTGCACACAATGTAAGCATTCACGCACGTAGTCTTAGCAAGTGCTGGGGTTGTACAATATGCATGGTGCCGACTCGGTGCTAGTAGGATCAGGCAACAGGAACACTTCATCTTCCTCGCAGTCTTCAGAAAATGGTTCGTCACCATCGTATCCAGGGTCTATGGTGGCTGGGCTGGCTGACTGCAGGACTGGTNGCAGTCTTCAGAAAATGGTTCGTCACCATCGTATCCAGGGTCTATGGTGGCTGGGCTGGCTGACTGCAGGACTGGTTGACGGCTGCTGACCACAGACTAGGCAGAAGAAGACTGGTCGCAGACTGGTACACAACTGGATGATGTCATGGAGGGGAATGGATGACTCAGTACGAAGAGGACTGTCATACTTCGCATGTAAGTTGTGAGCATATGGTTGTCCAAACTAACCTGCCCTTGCTGAAAATGGATGTGTGACTATAGCCATCACAATACTCCTTCCAGCATTGTACTTCGTTGCTGTATGGCCGTCGCAACTTGTATGCAATGCTGCTAGCATCATGGAATGCAGTCACAGTTTCATCTCGTGCTGCACTCACCAAGCTTTGCAGTGTAGTTGGAAGCTGGCTGTCTGGTCGAAGATGATAAACTGGGTAGAAATCGAAGTCACAAATAATTGGTTCTACAGAAGAAACATCTTCCACGTTGCATGAAACCCAGTGCTCCAGTTCATCGCAGCTTTCTATTCTCTCTTGCATATCAAGTATCCGGAAGTGAACTCTGCAGTAGCCCACCGTAATATCGGAGTAAATGGATACATCTTCAGGTCGTAACTGTGCAGACATAATGCGATGAAAGTAAAGTCACAACTAATACTACTTTTTTTTTTACTAACTACTCTAAAACTAAGTGTTATATGAGCCCGCGGTAGGGACGGGAGTTACGTGCGTCTCAGGGCTAAGCCCCATACGCCTACAAGGAAGGGATTTCATGCAAGGAGACATGCATCACGGCAAAGAGGGATTGGGCTGCCATGGCCAGATTGTGGCCATGACAACCTCCCTAAGTGTACTTATAGCTAAACTATAAGTAGAAGAGAAAGGGAAAAACCGGCATAGTCACCGTAAAAACCCTTTCGACAGGAAATAATTAAAAATTGTTTCATGCATTATCATGTTTAACAGAAAATGCTACAAGAGACAGAGGATAGGAATCATGCTCTTTATTATGATAGGAAAAAGTGCTAGTAGAGAGGGGGCGTGTAACTAATACTACGAGCCTTCTCCTCCACTTTTATATCAGCTTCCCTCTCTCCATCATCCTCCTCCACTCCTCTACCATTCTGGATGGCCAGTGCTAGCTCGTGACGCCTGCTGACTCATTATCTTTTCCATATGGAGTTAACTCTAGCTACCTGACACCAAGGAGGTGCAAGCCTGTGAAAATGCTCACACAGCTCTTCCCACGCATATGCTGACTTATGATATCTGACACAATATAGATTGTGAAAACGATGTGGAAGCACATACACATGCAGATCCAAGTTACCTGACACCATGCAGGCCTGTTAAAATGCTCACACAGCCCTTGCCAAGCAAGCACAGATATGTTTTTAAACTTTAACAAGGTCAGCNATTATCATGTTTAACAGAAAATGCTACAAGAGACAGAGGATAGGAATCATGCTCTTTATTATGATAGGAAAAAGTGCTAGTAGAGAGGGGGCGTGTAACTAATACTACGAGCCTTCTCCTCCACTTTTATATCAGCTTCCCTCTCTCCATCATCCTCCTCCACTCCTGTACCATTCTGGATGGCCAGTGCTAGCTCGTGACGCCTGCTGACTCATTCTCTTTTCCATCTGGAGTTAACTCTAGCTACCTGACACCAAGGAGGTGCAGGCCTGTTAAAATGCTCACACAGCCCTTGCCAAGCAAGCACAGATATGTTTTTAAACTTTAACAAGGTCAGCGGCCCTGCCTGTCTATGCATGCTCACAAACTCAACTCCAGTAACCTAAATGGTTACGCATTTTATTCAGGAAGTAATTTTTTCCATTATTTATCTCCTTATTGTATAAGTTTCTCCTTTCTGTTTTGAAAAACAAAATGTTTACTAAGTTTTTTCATCACTACACTTTACATTACTTTTTTCTGAAATGATGGGCCACATGACAAACAATAAAAAAAGAGGTAAAATTGTTTTAAGATTATGCACACATTCTATTCATCAAACTCTTTTATTATGTTGTCACATGTTAACAATATTAGTTTACATTGACAAGAAAAAAAGTTTTTTTAATAGCCCTTTTTCTGCATTTATGATTCGACATATTTTTTCATTATTCATACATAGATAAGCAAGATAATATTNAATTATACACACATTCTATTCATCAAACTCTTTTATTATGTTGTCACATACATGTTAACAATATTAGTTTACATTGACAAGAAAAAAAGTTATTTTAATAGCCCTTTTTCTGCATTTATGATTCGACATATTTTTTCATTATTCATACATAGATAAGCAAGATAATATTTAAGACACAAATATTTTTTATGAAAAATTCCCTGCAGTTTTTGTTTACACACACCGACACACACCATGTGCCCAACAATCGAATTGGCAACTATGCATTTATTCACACTATGTTGTTCTGTTCAAAACGCTGTTTCTTTGTATTGCTTGTTATTATCCACTGCACTTCCCTTTCCTCATTCGGTGAGCTGGTCTTTACCTCGCATGGCATAGGAGTCTATGCGTTTCGCCATCGCATTCTTCACTGAAGCGAAGTACTGTTTCCTGCCTGCCCCCCTCGTCGTATTTCATAGTCCCTACGCTGGTTGCCTTCTTTAATGATGATTGTTTCACCCTTGTTCAGCTCCAACAGTTCGTCGGTGCTGCATGGTAGGGTTACGTCCGGCCTCATGTTGTACACTGCGGAGGTTTCACCATCGCACTGGATTCTGTCCATAAAATACACTTTTGACTGGCCTTTGGTGCTCATAATGCTCGGGTTGTACGCAGGCATCAGGTGTAGTAGAGGCGGGAATGATTCACATCATCACTGCATCCTCGTACTGTGGGTCGCCTAGCCAGTACACCACTCGTCGGAACCCGGGGATGGCGTTGGGATAACACTTCACCATACCTGACTCGAAGGAACTGGTGTACATCACCCCGTGCATCGAAGATGGTGGTGGTGGTGTGATGGAAGTAGCTGTGGCGGGCGTCAACCAACTGCTGCTGGTGGCGATAGTGGTCTGCGTGGAGCCCTCGTGTGCTGGAAGCANGTAGCTGTGGCGGGCGTCAACCAACTGCTGCTGGTGGCGATAGTGGTCTGCGTGGAGCCCTCGTGTGCTGGAAGCCGTTCATCGCATGTCGTGGAGGTGAAGGTGGTGCTGGGTCGTAGCCCTGATGTGATCAGTTACATGAGATCGGCGATCGCTTGGTCTGCAGAGCCGTTAATGTTTTTCACTGTGCGGGCCCTTTGTCGATGGAGGAGACGGTGCCGGTGTTGGCTGCTGCTGCTTTGCGACGTAAGACCTTGCACCAGCTGCGGGAATGAGGATTGTCCAGAACGGAAGTGATGCAGCCTTCAGACTTCGGAGCACTCCTTGCAGGGCAGGTAGTCGCAAATATCTTCGTCTTGCTACAGGTAGGCTGGAATACTCTTGTACATGTACTGAACTTCGTGGTGTGTGTATGGCAGCAAGAACTCTTTCAGTGGAAAGGCCAGTTCGTTATCTGGATCTAGAGCCGCAAGTGACCGTAGTCTCCCGTACGCGACGATCGTCAAAATTATTTTCTGCCCACTGGCACAGCATGCAAACATCATGAGAAAATTCCAGATGAGAAATAAACTTTAAAGTGAGCAGGTGACAAAGACAGCAGCAGCAGGCATGATACTGGGTCCCGAGGCCTTTAATATGCTGGTATATGAGTGCAATGAAGGGGCAGGCGAAGGTGCCTGATTGGCTCTGACAAACTAGCCAATGGGAATGGGAAAATAGGTATGGTTTGGGAAAGTGGGGAGGGTGAAGAGGAGTTTGGGGTGGAGAATGAGTGGGTGATGATGGTGGGATTGGAAGGAAGGGGTGGGGGGACAGAGGTCCAGGAGGGTCAATAATAGGGTGGAGGTGGGTGTTGTGGTGCGTGGAGGATGGATGACCAACAAAAAAGAAATGTTTTTAAAGAAAAAAATATGAAAATGAAAACCAAATTAAAATGAAGAAAAAAAAAATTATATTTGATTTTTTAAGTACATCCTTTCATATTTTTATAAGAAAAATTATTTTAAGAAAAGTGATTAAAAATATTACTATTACACATTCTTATTCTAGAATAATCATGAAAACAAAACTTACATTATTAAAAAAAAAAATTTCCCCCATAGACATGATATTACATACACTTCATTAAAACCCTTATCCCAGCACATGTCCCAAAAGTCGAGTGGTCTAAGGCATCCGCGTGCCGGCCTAAGGTTCGGCAGTTCTATCCCGCCCTCCTCCAAACAATATTTTGAGCTCCGAAATAAAAAAAAGCAGTGCCCCTAGTGGCCAACTATATAACCAACATGGCGGCCGAGCGACAGCGACACCAGCGCCCCTAGCAGGCAAAAGATGAACTAAGGACAATTGGAAACAAGATGGTGGGGCCGAACGAAGATGAGTAATAGGGTGTCACGCTTTAGCAGCAATAAACAACATTACAGGGATCGTTGGTGCACTCTAGCGGACGACAAGAGAACTACTGCATGTGGAGCACATGCAACAGATTCGATGGTAAGTAATTGGGAAACAAGATGACACGAAAACAAGATGGCAACTGGAAACAATAAAGCAGACGGAAACAAGATGGCGGGTCCAATATGGCATCTGTAATGTCATCCAAGATAGCGGCTGAGTCTCAGATCCTCAGTTCTCAGCCCTTGTCCTCGGACATTCATTATCTATCTATTAATAGGCTTTGCTGTTCTGCAAAAAAACTGCGAAAAACCAGTAATACCTATTATTCTCTTACAAATGATCCCTTACGTAAATATCCATTCATTTGTGAGGTAGCATAGGCAAAAAAAAATTTTTATGGTTTTGCTATATAAAACAAAAGTAGATTTTATTTTTAAATATTTTACGTTTTGTTTACTTTTACCGTGTANCTTGTCCTCGGACATTCATTATCTATCTATTAATAGGCTTTGCTGTTCTGCAAAAAAACTGCGAAAAACCAGTAAGACCTATTATTCTCTTACAAATGATCCCTTACGTAAATATCCATTCATTTGTGAGGTAGCATAGACAAAAAAAAAATTTATGGTTTTGCTATATAAAACAAAAGTAGATTTTATTTTTAAATATTTTACGTTTTGTTTACTTTTACCGTGTANTTTATGGTTTTGCTATATAAAACAAAAGTAGATTTTATTTTTAAATATTTTACGTTTTGTTTACTTTTACCGTGTATTATTCTGATAGTTCTCATTTGTGCGGTAAAGTAAATTTGTGACAAATATATGAAAGTTTCTAAAAAATTAAGTATTTGAAATTGCCATATGATTTTTTTGTTCAACTTTTTATCAGAGAAAGAGCGTATGTTAGCACATTGAAATTAAATTAACTTGTATCAATATGCAGTCCCACAGCGAATAGTGAATTTAAAAATTAAGACCAAATAGTTCCAGAAAAACTTTACGAAGACATCTGAGAAGACAAATACTACGGCCTGTTTTTATTGGCTCTTAAGTTATAAGTATACTGATTCTGATAACCCTTAACTCTTTTCTTAGGTACGTGACTCGTTAGAAAAAATTCTTGAATTTGTGTATTGGCTTGCAGCTTTGAAAAGCATTAAATACCTTTTAACTACGAAGAAATTCTAACTGATAAGTGCGGATTCTCAAAGCAGTAACTCTAAAATGTTGATACTCGCACACAAGTGAAATTGATTACTAATAGTATAAGTTTGTGTTAGTCATACATGCATACACTAGGTCTGCACCATAATGAGGTACGTAGTTATCAAGGAAAAACGTTTATTTGAGTTTGAATACATAATTGTGTTTACAGAGGTCATGTTGAAAATGGCGATTACAACTGATGGTGCTCTGGGCATAGGTAATTGACACGGCCATAATCGCGACCACACTAATGGCAATGCTTAAAAATGCCTTATTCACGTGACATGTTTCTAAAGTAGGCGTAATTAGGAAATGAAAACAGCCAAAGGCACTAACTGAGGCTTGCTTCGAAACAATATTGTGCTCGTGTAGCCTATAGTAGACAGTAGAGTACACTACAAGAAATTGTTTTTNGAGGCTTGCTTCGAAACAATATTGTGCTCGTGTAGCCTATAGTAGACAGTAGAGTACACTACAAGAAATTGTTTTTAAAATTTACTAAATTATTGTTAGGCTATATGCGTATTTTTTAATGTACAACTATGCCAGTTTTCCTACATTTGTTCTGGAAAGTAACAAATGTGCAGTGAATTTTCCAACTGTTTGGTCAGCATTTCTATATTTGCAAACTACTGCAGTATGGGAGTAATTTTCCATACTACGTTCTGTATACGTTAAAAATTTCCATCGCACTTTATAGTCTGGTCGCGGTTTCCTCACACTTTTTTAATCAAACCTTTGATAAAACACCCTATGCATAACGTTTTTGGTTGTTTCCTAAATATATCATACTTGTGTTAAATATACTTGTGTTAAAATAAAAGTACCTAGTTTTCGGTTAAATAGAACTTTGACTTATGTTTTAGCTGTAAATGGTGATATTTCACTTATAATTCATTCGAATAAAACAGGGAGCAAATAGGTGGGTTGGTAATACCTAGTAATAAATAGTTCTTATGCAAAATATTATTACACTGAGTGCGCACGAATGTGGTGCGTCATCCCTCTTGTGTAATTTTCTAGACCTGGTTAAGATTTGTTTGCATGAGGCGGAGGAATATCCTAGAAGTAGAACTTCAACAGGGCTTCAGAAAAATTGGAAGTAACCCATGAATGGACTATAGAAAGTTTACGGAATTTTTTTACACTGTAAACTGGAAGCTGGTGCAGAATTCACTTCAAAACGCCTTGCATTTGTCGGGAGGCCGCGGTGGTGTAGTGGTCAGACCACTGGCCTCCCATCACGACGATCTGCAATCGATTTCCGGCGGGGCCACTCCCGGATTTCCGCACGCGGGAATCGTGCTACAGGATGCCACTGGCCAGCGGGGTTTTTCGGCAATCTCCCGTTTCCCCCACCCTTGCATTCCAGTGCTGCTCCATTTCCACCTCATTTCACCCTCAATCGACTCTTAAGACCACCATAACACCGTGCAAACCTCTTTTCTCATTCACTGCTGTGGGTATATTTTAAAGCTATTCAAGAGCCATTTTTTTTTCTAAATTTTGGGGATATTTTGTGGTTTCATTACACGATAACGATCGTAACTTTATTAAAACACCACAATTTTTAAAAAATGACATTTATCACAATTTTTTGACGTACATATGAGAACTTCAATCACAAAATTTTGATTCGTGCAAATCTCATAAATTTCTGTGATGAGGATTTAACTTCTGGCTATCTTCACTTTAAATTTTATCTAAAAAGTTAAAACTGAAATACGGGCGAACCGCATAATAATTCCAAGAAAATATTCATATGATATAGACAATTATCATATTTTGCATTGTAGCTCTACATGTATTGATTTTATTCAACTTTGATATTTGTACAAAAAGTATATATTTTTTTAAATTCCTGTATTCTGTTTCATTCGTTTAAAATGTAAACTTTAAAATAAGAAATATACTTACTTTGAATTTATGCTAACATAACTGGAAATACTGTAGTCAATTTTTGCGTTAGAATGTTTGCAGTCAGTGGTAGCTGTTTTTAATGTTAACTACAAAAGTATTTAATCAACCATACACATACATATGTGAGTTAAGGCAATACTTTCAAATTTCCATGTTACATTTTCACTTTAAGTTTAACAATAAAATCTAGCTTAGGCCCATTAGATAACTACCAACGAGTAAACACAATGTTATGATGGTTCCCACTCTGAAAATAAGTATTTGCTTTTTTAGGAAAACACAATCGCATGTGTACGTTATAAACATACCGTGGAAAAAAAAAAGTCAATTTAACGAATAATAACTGCTTTTCGTTTGCGCTCTTTCAATGTTTTTTCAAGTCTCTGTAATGTTTATGCAAAATATGTAATTAATACAATTTTTGTGGATTTCATTTTTGTGTTTACTCGGTGTCTGCCTAGGCAATGAAATATTCCACATGTTTAGCATTAGCGGACAATTATACAGTATACAAATTAATCATTTTAGCTTTGTCATTAAAAAAAAACGATGACAGTATTTCTGAAGGTTAGCTTAAAATAGCAAATCGGAATTACGTTTAAAAAGTTGCATCACGATTATTTTTAGTTTTTAATTGTTTATAGAAAACATTTATTGTTTTTTTAATACGTTTTATTTACGAATACATACTCATATGCACGTACGTAGCTATCAGAAAATGGGAAATATTACAACTCGTGCATTCAAAGCAGTGGAGGGTATCACAGTTTCCTTTCTAAAAACGAAGCAATGTTCTTGTAAGACCTAATTGTAACATGATTAGTGGATAAGGAAAACTGCGTTTTGAATAAAAATATTGAAGGCTTTTCGCGGTAAAGTGAGCACTTTTGAAATCAACCTTTGGACAACGTCATTGCCCTTACCTGCATATATTTTAACGGGCACAATACGTCATGCGCCCAGCAAGTTGGTACTGGCGGAGGGAAAGTAGTTCCATTACTTTAACGTTTAATAAAATGTTAGGTAAACATTTTCTGATACCGACATTATTTCATTTTCTTTCTATTTATTTTTTAAAGTTTTTAAGTGTAAGAATTTGCAAATTTGTTAAAACATTTACATTTCTAATAATTTCACTTATTTACGTGACCGACGCATGAATAAATTGATAAGGGCCAAGGCACTGTTAGATTTACGTATGGTGGGAGTATGAAATCCGAGAAGTAGATCGTAAGCAGGTCTTTCAAAAGTACTCTGTTTACCGTGAACAGCGTAAACCCGTGCGTGTCTCTACCGTAGTTGCNATCGTAAGCAGGTCTTTCAAAAGTACTCTGTTTACCGTGAACAGCGTAAACCCGTGCGTGTCTCTACCGTAGTTGCATCATCACGAACTTGCTATTTGCTTGAATACACTTGCCGGTGAACTCTGGGATGACAAACCTTCGTTTAAGTACTATTAATTACACATTTATTTGAACAAATTGACTAACACACTTTAAAAATTTCCGTTCATGTATGTAGCGTTTCAGATCAAAACGTTTCAGATCACGAAAAATAAGATAGAAAAATAATATGTATTTTGAATACTAAGAGTAAAATGCGTCCTTGTATATCGAAATTTCAAAAGATTTTATTTTGAGATAACATGAAACTTCAAGGAATAATTCAACACTGTTTCAAACAGTGTTTCCTCGAATTGATACATACAGTATGCGAAACTGTGCTAGGTAAAATCATCCCCATGCATTAAGAAAATAGTTTGACAAGGTGAGGTTGCTTTAATAACGCGAGNAAACTGTGCTAGGTAAAATCATCCCCATGCATTAAGAAAATAGTTTGACAAGGTGAGGTTGCTTTAATAACGCGAGTTTATACCAAGCCTGTCTGAGGCTCATAAAAATTGCTTTAATAATATAGAGAGAGTTATTGAACCCCGTGTGGAAATGTTGTGACGTGCATATCCCTGTGCACAGTGAGCTAGAAAACATAACACGAACTACAGCCTAAAGTGATTGATAAGAGAGGTATACGGCGTTGAACATCAGTATTTGAAATAATTTTATTTCAAATTATTAGACACTATTTGAAATGGAACAGCATAAACTCCTGAATTGCTGTTCCTTAAATAGTGTTCTGAGATATGTGAAACTGGACCCCGGTTTATTAAGAAAATACGAGGTGCCGTGTTATTAAAACACTTGGCAGGGATCAATTTTATTTTGTTGAATATAAATCGTTTTTCAATCGGTAAAGAAATTTCCCTTGGTATAGCACTGTTAGGCGAACGGTGCTCGAGAAAGTATCTACAGAGTCTAAAATGGTGAGGTTGTTGCCTGCGAGCTACATAGGCTGTCGGGCGTCGTTTTACTTTCTTCATTGACAGGGTAGGAAATGTTACCAACACATTCCCACAGCTGTCAATTTCCTGTTCATGAAAGCACTATTCTTTTCAGGGATTTTTTTTTTGTACTTTCACAACTACTGTTAAATTATCTAAAAATTAAGTTGTTTGAAAAGCGACACATGCATCACAAAATAAATAGTTTTTTTTTGTATAAGGAATGATCTCACACCATTTCCATTTGGAGTTCAGAATATTACTGAATAGGTATGTATACGTGTAAGCGTTTATTATTTAGTGACGTGTTTAACTTTAAGTGCATGTAGGCATACGCTACTTTTATTCATTGGATCATATGTTATATAACACACCCTGAGTAGTTCTACGGTAATGAATAAACACTTCACATTGGACAGTCAGAAAGCAAGAGGCTCGGCATCGAGACAGCGACCAATGAACAAATGGTGCCGGCTGGAGAATATACAGCATTGTGAAGTCTGTCCTGATATCAAATAACAACTTAAAGTTTGCAGGTTTCTACAGCGATAACTTCTAGTTATTTTTGTACGCAGTTGAACATCCATAACGGGAAAAAAAATATTTTATGAACCACAAAAACAATACAACAGTGTATAAACCTTTACGGATAAAGTTTAGCAAAACTCGCGGAAAATTTGTTATAAAAAAAAACATTAAAATGTTTGCGTTTGGTAATAAGGGGTAAATGTACGCATACTCACTTTTTTCAGTCATGGGTAGCATTGCATAACAGTAGGTGTACTAGTGTCATTCTGAGTTAGGGAATAAGTTTTCTCAGCAATAAATATTATAAATAAGTCACGACTCACATAAGTAAAAAACTGTTTTCTGCGGAGCTAACTATACTTTTTAATGCGCTCGTATATAAGAGCGTGAACTGTTGAAAATAAGCAGACCATGTTGATTTTATTGAAAAATACGAATTTCAAAAATACTGTTTGTGTTACTAGCTGCAGGAAACATTGTAAACTATAGAAGCGGGCAATATTGCGCACCACTTTCTACTTTGCGCACACTAAGCCTACAATCAATTTTGTCACGTATTTTATTAGGCGCGCCTATTGTTAGTGATTCTCTCTACTATAACTGGTACAAGACTTCAGTATTTTTTACGTGAATTGGGGTGATCAGTTTGTTCTGTAAAAATTTTTGGAAAAAAAATAAAAATAATAACTGCAGGAAAATAAGTAACGGCTCTCAGAGACACGGGTGTTAATCCATTTATTCCAGAAGATTTCTCAGAAGACGATTACATATCTGCTGAGTATACGTGGAGAAAGTTATTTATTGCACTATACAGAGATTTTGTCACCAATTAGAATTTAAAAGGCTAAAGTCGGAAATGAAATTAAGGAGGGAGTACAAAAGGAGTACAGAATACCAATTTAGAAAGAAATTTAATTGTAGAAGAAGAGATAAAAAAATAATCGAAAATGGGAAATATCCTTAAACCAATTTTTTTCGACGTTTACAGATGTTTTTACATTTCTGCAATTTATACCTTAACTGTACAGAAAGACTATGACCAAACTACAAGAAAAATTCTCGATCATAAATCTGAGATTTTAACTGTGACACATTTTACAACTGCTTGCGGATAAACAGAAATCGAAATAAGAACAAAAGAAGAAAAAAATAAAAATTGGAACGGGCACTGGCCAAGGCAAATGTTAAGTTGGTAAAAAAAAAAACTATTAATTTTTGCAAAGCAAAAGTTAAAATTTTATTATAGAAAAATTACTTGTAAATTATTGTTTACATATAGCCTGCATGTTCATCTTTTCCCAGCGATGATTACAGGGCACAATGTTGCTATTGTCACGAAGGGTGCCACGAGATATGGGCATCGCACGAAGGATACGGAGTGTTTAGACTACTTATTAGTGACAGTTCTTAAGAACATATGCGATAAATGTCTGAGAACGATTAGCAATTCCGTAAACCAATCCAAGTAACAAAAAAATATTTTAAAAAATTGAACGGAATAAAAATTACAAACATTTGGCAATACAATGACCGCAAAAAAATATAATATGCACACACGACACATTGCATACACTTAACACGCATATTTTATTATATGCCCTATGTGCGTATTTGCAGACTTTGTATATTTTCATGAGAATGAAACTATTGAACATGAATTTTTTTTGCAACTATTTAATATTCATTGATGATTTTCTTGCAACCAAGTATCAGGAATACTTTAAATAATAATCGTGAATAATTTACGATAAAATATACACTAAGTACGTGAACTTACCNGAATTTTTTTTGCAACTATTTAATATTCATTGATGATTTTCTTGCAACCAAGTATCAGGAATACTTTAAATAATAATCGTGAATAATTTACGATAAAATATACANAAACTGTGCTAGGTAAAATCATCCCCATGCATTAAGAAAATAGTTTGACAAGGTGAGGTTGCTTTAATAACGCGAATTTATACCAAGCCTGTCTGAGGCTCATAAAAATTACTTTAATATAGAGAGAGTTATTGAACCCCGTGTGGAAATGTTGTGACGTGCATATCCCTGTGCACAGTGAGCTAGAAAACATAACACGAACTACAGCCTAAAGTGATTGATAAGAGAGGTATACGGCGTTGAACATCAGTATTTGAAATAATTTTATTTCAAATTATTAGACACTATTTGAAATGGAACAGCATAAACTCCTGAATTGCTGTTCCTTAAATAGTGTTCTGAGATATGTGAAACTGGACCCCGGTTTATTAAGAAAATACGAGGTGCCGTGTTATTAAAACACTTGGCAGGGATCAATTTTATTTTGTTGAATATAAATCGTTTTTCAATCGGTAAATAAATTTCCCTTGGTATAGCACTCTTAGGCGAACGGTGCTCGAGAAAGTATCTACAGAGTCTAAAATTGTGAGGTTGTTTGCCTGCGAGCTACATAGGCTGTCGGGCATCGTTTTACTTTCTTCATTGACAGGGTAGGAAATGTTACCAACACATTCCCACAGCTGTCAATTTTCTGTTCATGAAAGCACTGTTCTTTTCAGGATTTTTTTTTGTACTTTCACAACTACTGTTAAATTATCTAAAAATTAAGTTGTTTGAAAAGCGACACATGCATCACAAAATAAATAGTTTTTTTTTGTATAAGGAATGATCTCACACCATTTCCATTTGGAGTTCAGAATATTACTGAATAGGTATGTATACGTGTAAGCGTTTATTATTTAGTGATGTGTTTAACTTTAAGTGCATGTAGGCATACGCTACTTTTATTCATTGGATCATAGGTTATATAACACACCCTGAGTAGTTCTACGGTAATGAATAAACACTTCACATTGGACAGTCAGAAAGCAAGAGGCTCGGCGTCGAGACAGCGACCAATGAACAAATGGTGCCGGCTGGAGAATATACAGCATTGTGAAGTCTGTCCTGATATCAAATAACAACTTAAAGTTTGCAGGTTTCTACAGCGATAACTTCTAGTTATTTTTGTACGCAGTTGAACATCCATAACGGGAAAAAAAATATTTTATGAACCACAAAAACAATACAACAGTGTATAAACCTTTACGGATAAAGTTTAGCAAAACTCGCGGAAAATTTGTTATAAAAAAAAACATTAAAATGTTTGCGTTTGGTAATAAGGGGTAAATGTACGCATACTCACTTTTTTCAGTCATGGGTAGCATTGCATAACAGTAGGTGTACTAGTGTCATTCTGAGTTAGGGAATAAGTTTTCTCAGCAATAAATATTATAAATAAGTCACGACTCACATAAGTAAAAAACTGTTTTCTGCGGAGCTGGCTATACTTTTTAATGCACTCGTATATAAGAGCGTNGGCTATACTTTTTAATGCACTCGTATATAAGAGCGTGAACTGTTGAAAATAAGAGGACCGTGTTGATTTTATTGAAAAATACGAATTTCAAAAATAACTGTTTGTGTTACTAGCTGCAGAAAACTCTGTAAACTATAGACGCGGGCAAGTTTGCGAACCACTTTCTACTTTGCGCACACTTAGCCTGCAATCAATTTTGTCATGCATTTTATTAGGCGCGCCTATTGTTAGTGATTCTCTCTACTATAACTGGTACAAGACTTCAGTAATTTTTACGTGAANATTTTATTAGGCGCGCCTATTGTTAGTGATTCTCTCTACTATAACTGGTACAAGACTTCAGTAATTTTTACGTGAATTGGGGTGATCAGTTTGTTCTGTAAAAATTTTTGGAAAAAAAATAAAAATAATAACTGCAGGA
>NQII01002666.1:4799-40269 GCA_002778355.1 Clitarchus hookeri
TTTTCTCACGTATCTCGACTATAGGCGCCTCTGTGACACTTCCAGACGCCGCCCGCCTTCCCACGCATCTCATTCAGGGTGCGTCAGCGATATTCTAGCCGCCGCCCGCCTTCCCACGTGTCTTAATTCTGGAGATCCCTCGTCGGGGAATTGCTAGCTTACCTCTGCATTTTCCCCCGCGCGTGTCCATTTTCTCATGCCTCTCAACTGCATGTCCGCCCCCCCGGGCCAGCCCGCCTTGCGGCACGTGTCTACTGGGGCCCTAGATTGGGGATGCGGGTTTACGATGGCGGGGGTATGACAGCGGCGCTTATGACTAAGCAGTATGCGGCACGCGTCAAGCTGATACAAGATTTTATGTATGTGATGATGTTAATATAATTTGTGATGTTGCCACACACTGGCTGTGAAAATATTTAATTCTTATATGACTAAATTATTTGTTTACATAACCTACGTCTACAGTATGTAGGCCTAAAGTAAACATTCACAAACTCCCACAACCTCTTCTTCAATTGCTTTAACCGTGAATATTGGTTATCCGTGAACCCTTAACCATTCATTACCCCAGAAAATCGGGAGTTTACTGTATATTATTTTTAATTATATATCTGCCTTTGTATGTATTTAAGAAACATGTTACAAAATTTTTGTTAGAAAAATTCAGTTCACAGTGTTTTTAACTAGCTTCAGTTTCTCAGGGTGAAACGGTCTTATAGCCCAGTCAAAATAGGTTTCTCAGGTGAAATAAATACAATAGTTTTGAAACTTGGCACACTAATTTATGGGTGTCTAGTGTTGATTGTATCAAAAGTCCCGATGAATCAGACGTGAGCTCTATTCGCCATCTTGAAAAAGAAGTGCGGTTTTTCGGTTTTTCATAAATATTTCAAAAATTGTTAGTACAAAATTGAAGCTCACAAAATTTTACACAAGGATGATTATATTCACTTGTTTCATATTGCTAATAGTTTCTGAGATAATCTGATTTGAATATAGTACATTTTCGCTGTTTACTACATTAATGCTACTCTATAGCCTTACATATAAGCTCATAATTTCTGAAACATCAGTTTTTTCGAAGGAGTTTATAAGAAACATAAATGTATGGGAGAATGTAATAAATATGATAAAATAACAAATTAATTCATCAATATATTACAATTTTGATTTACAGTACATTTGTTTTACACTATTTTTTACTCTGTTTTTTCCTCTGGTGAGAGGGTCTTGAAACTGGTTTATCAACAGCAGACATAGATGGTTCTGGATTCACATCCTCATCGGTGGCTTCAAGAAGTGGTTCCAAGTCGTTGACTTCCTCTTTGTCTTATTCATGAGTTACACTGATGCCATTTAGGCACTCACCATGACAGTTATGGCAAATGGTGGTGCAATTCATTGCACGTTTTCTACACCCACACTTTCAATATGACATTTAGAATATAATCGGGTGCGATGGGGTTTTCTGTTGCCACTGGCATTAGCCGATTCTGTCTGTGCCCCATCCCCAGAGTTCGGGAGGTAGTTCATTCCCTAGCCACAGCTGCATATGTTGGTACACAGATTCTGTCTGTGCCCCATCCCCAGAGTTCGGGAGGTAGTTCATTCCCTAGCCACAGCTGCATATGTTGGTACACTCAGAAGGAGTGCTGTTTGGCTGTTCCTTCCGTTGGTGGCAGCGCAGACATACCTGGTTTGGCATTGGATACAGACTCTGTGATTGAATGGTAGCAGTGCAAGTTGAGGGAGGTTTCTTTAGCAGGTGCTCCATACAATTTGAGGAAACATATGTTACCTGCTTCTGCTACAGCCTTGTGTAAAGATGTGGAACTGTTGAATACATCGGCAACATCCTGCAGATCAGTATCCTTCTTAAAGGTACGTCCTTCGATGAAAAGATCTTTGTTTTAGTCTTGCCATGGCTCAGCTTCACAAATAATATTTCCAGTTTGGCTGGGGTTAAAATTGTGAGTAGAACCACCAGGTCAACGTCTTCACCAATAACTGTTATATTGTCACTGATCATGGATTTGTCAGTGGCAGTTGTAACAATTAATGTGTCAGCATCGTCAGATGCAGCTTGACATTTAATCCCACTGTCACAAAGTCTGACCGATAGCATGGAAATCAGTCTATTGTTTCCATTGCAAAGGAAGTGGTCTTGCTTGACGGTGATCTTTCTGTCCTCACCAAAGTGTATGTCCACAGACTTCTTAAGTCAATCCTTGGCTCTGCTCAACGTCTTTGGTACTGTTTGCTGTGCTGGAGTAGCTATCAAAAACAACAGTACAACCCTTACCGGAGTAATATTTGAGGATGTAATTGATGTAGCTTTGGCCAATAGTCGAACATGTGGAACCTCTTGACCATGCAACTTTGTGTAAGAGGAATCCACCATCCACAACAACGTCGAAGTTGTGGAGATCAACATTCTTTTCTTTTGCTTCAAATATGTCCTATAGGGCAGATTTATTTGTTTTCCGCATTATTGTTTCATCGGAGAGGGCTAACGGAAATGGAGCCAACTCATGCTGCAAGCATGTCTTGAAGTCCTCATCGGTTTGCTTACTGATGGATATCCTCTGGAAAATCAGGAAAGGTTCAACTACTTCTTGGTCATCATGAATTTTAACAGAGCCAGTAATGCGGGCCAGAGGAGGTTCTCGATCTTTTCGTGACAATTTCACATCTGTACAAATTTTACCAACCATTTTGGCCAAATTGCTTGCTTGCCAACTGCTAGAGCATCATAGCATGGGATTGTGTTGTCTCCCAAGACTCCAGTAGCTATTGACATGATTTCGTCTGTAACAGGGATTGGGGAATGACTTTCAAACCAAAGTGAAACCTTAGCAATGTCTGTGGCATTTCTAGCTTTATGGGCTTCCCTGATCTTCGTGCTGCTCACTGGAAGAAAAATTAACTCCATAAAATTCTTCTAATGACATATGCAAATGTCATAAGTGGTAGTCAGACCCAGGACCCACTTATTTACAACACTGTCTGTGACACCCCGTCCTCGTGTTAGGCCACCCAAACTTAACTTTTCATACTCCGCATCAAAGTCTGTCCAAACTCCTGTCCAAAATCGATCCGTCCTTCACATCGTGAATTACCCTTCATTCACAAATTTCTCATATTCTTGTGGTGCCATTATGAACGGTAGTTTCCACAAATCCTGCATGTAAAGACAACAAGATTTAGCATTTGCAAAATGGCCACGGGCATGGAAGAATGGCATCATTTGCTGTACACATCTGAGGTGGGCATCCTAATCACCTGATCGTTCAGCATGAATATATTACTTCACCAAGGTGACAAGATTGAAATATAGAACCCAGAGCGTTGAAGTCAGTCCATATTTCTTAAGCTGAGTCAGATTGTTTTCCATTTTCTTTGCTAGAGATGCTAGGTAGGGGGTTTTGATTCAGTGAACTCAGTGAAGGAGACTCATCTTGAAAATGTGTCATAACATCGATAGCGTTTCGTTCCTCAGCACTGATGTCAAGTTGCTTAAGTATTATGTTTGACAAAGCTGTTTGTATTAGTAAATGAGCTCACACTGCTCTAGCAAAGGCATGACCTTGCAACATCTTATCGACTTATACTGGAGTATAGATGATACTCATCAGTCCCTTGAGACCACTTCCATCCATGAAATATCCAATGCACCTCAAAAAAAGACATCAAAAGGTGAAATCCACCTAGTCGTACTACACATTTAGACAGCGGCGAGTCAGGTGGAGCTGCTGCGACTATCTCTTTACTTTTAATATAAATTGGTTGGTCAAACGTAACAATCGGGGACTTGCTTTTGACACTTAAGTCAGTAGCAAATCATAACGCTGTGTAGATTGTGTCATCATATGGTGGTCAGGAAATGGAAGGAAGTGGGACAACCTTTGTCTTTTCATTGTACATGCCTTTTGTTATAGAATGCATAAATCCCTTCCATTCTGGAACCCCGGGGATACTGAGCCATTTTGCAGACATCTATAGGATGTCATAAGGTTTAGACTGTGCCATTTCTTGTTCTCAAACTCCTAGGTCCTCCACAGTCACATTTTTAAAACTACCTTCCATTTTTCCTAATACTTCCAGTGGAAGAACTACAAGCTCTCTAGAAGATTTTGAGCTGGGCATCTTGGTTAATCATGGTATTTTGGTTATTCTTACGACTGAACTTTCTGGGGTAGTGCATCTAATGCCTCCCATAGCATGGAAGTGTTTAATCCATAGATTGTGCAGATATTGAAGCCAGCATTGTCGAACACAAACTGACAGAATAACCCATTCAGGTCAGGACGAGTGTGAAGAATGGTTTTCCAGCAATGGAACTTCATAGTATGATGAACAGAACCCCTAACTAGATAAAAGGTTTAACAAGTTTTTGGAGTCACATTTCCTATATAGCATTAGACCTAGGCTGATTAATATGGGGGACATGAAGTACCATGGTCGCACAGAAGTGATGATGGAGGTATTTAGACAGTTTTTGCACTAAGACAAGGTTACGTTTGCAATATAAACATTTGCCATATAGTTTTTATTTTTTATGCAAGGAAAGTTTGAATGTACAACGTCATGAAATTTATTATTTACTTTTAAAGGGACGTGATAGATATACTTTTGCAACACAGTAGTGAAATAGGCGACCGTGCTGCCATCTGTTGGCCAGTGCATGCTGCTCGCTTTGGAAGTAACGTCCCCATGAAATTACTTATTTTTAATGTGTAAAATGCAAATATACAAACAAATTCTCAGAGTTTGTAATTTTCTGCGAGCTCTATAAATATTTTAATGTAACATATTTCCGTGTGAAGCGATTCTGCTTGCTAATAATTTGGATTTGGTCTGCAATTGCCAAGCCTTTCTGAGGCTGGCTCACCATTTAGTTTTGTCGTGACTCCCCTCTCACTTAAGTAACAAAGCAAAAATAAATATTATTTATTTATTGAAACCACCCATTGTTTGCAATGGAATCATTTGTGCGACAAATAATATTTATGTTAATGTGATATTTTATTATCCAGTCACACTCTGTGCCACGGTTACTTTATAAATAACCCCTACATGTACAAACTGCTGTAAACTACCCAATCTCACCTTTTTGATGAGCAGATGCCAGTTTTAATCGTGAAATATTTTATTATTATGACTGAAAATGTGCTGTTCGACAAGTTTCCCAAATTCCTAACATTTCCAATCTATGTATAAATATAGTACCCGAACACTTTTAATTTAAAATAAACCAGTACCGCTTCACTTGACTGCTGCCAGAAAATTAACAGCGCGCGCATTGGTTATTAATAGCAGCGGCACGCGACTGGCGTAAGCTGTTCAATATTTGACTTTGAACTGGTTGCTCCACGGCTAAGCCACAACCCGATTAAGCAACCCCCGGTAAAGCGGGAGTTGACTGTACAGTAGAACCTCTATATTGATCCCAATTAAAATGATCATCTTTCTATAGCAACTTGTTTTTAAGAACTGTAAAAAATGAGGGAGAAAAAAGTTGAAATTTTGAGGGAAATCTGTCAAGAAATTAATTTGTTCCACGTCTTTAGATTGCTGCACATCTTTCTTTTGGTGAGCACCATATGGGCCAGGCCAGAGCATACCTAATACTACGTACCAGTTCCTGTCTGCCACCAGTGCTATTGACACTGTCCACCCTCCACCTCTCAGGCAGTCGAATGTTCCCTCGTAAGATGAGATCACCATCACTATTTGTCTTGCCATTGTGCTTTACCTCATTTGCCTTCTCACTTTACTTGTGCTATTAAGACTTGGGTTTTGGTTACTGTTTGTTAATAACTTATTACACTTAGNATTTGCCTTCTCACTTTACTTGTGCTATTAAGACTTGGGTTTTGGTTACTGTTTGTTAATAACTTATTACACTTAGTTTTTTTTTTATGACATGCCATCAGCAGTGTGGAAGCCTGCAAACTGATTCACAAATACAACTGTGGATTGTGAAANTTTTTTTTTTATGACATGCCATCAGCAGTGTGGAAGCCTGCAAACTGATTCACAAATACAACTGTGGATTGTGAAACCACTACAAGTCTTCCTCCCAAAGTGGCCTCCACCTTTCTGCCAGTCCATCACATTTGACGAGAGCCAAATACATTCTCGCTTCCGGCATCCTGCCAACTTCCGCTTCCCTCGTCCACCCTTTTACTGTGTTCATCCCTTGGGGTTCATAAGACATAAGACATACATGGCCTTCAATGTGTTTATACCATTGGTTACGGTGTAAACAACGAAGCTTTGGTTTGTTTGTAAATGTGGCGCGAAAAAGTATGCAGCATCAAGTGTTACAGTTTTTATAATTGTTTGTTGACAAAGTAGGTTGCAGATACCCTTCTGTAATATAATTATATTCAGAATATGTTTGTTTATTAATATAAATTAATAGTTTGTTGATGAAATTGTCAGATTTTTTTGCAAGAGGCCACCAAATAATACATTTTCATGCCGAAAAATGTGTCCAATGGTAAAGTTTTTGTAATTAATTGGAGATAAAGGTCGCATNCAAATAATACATTTTCATGCCGAAAAATGTGTCCAATGGTAAAGTTTTTGTAATTAATTGGAGATAAAGGTCGCATATGCCCTCCTGTGATATTTTATTCGGAAGACATCTGTTTATTAATATAAATCAACACTTTGTTGCAATATTGTCAGTTTTACACCGAAAATTGTAGGCTTTGTCCAGTGTTAACGCTTGTGTGTTTGATTGGTGACAAATAAGGTCGTAGTTACCCTTTTGTGGTATGATTTTATTCAGAAGATTGTCTGTTTATTAATAAAAATTAATATTTGGTTGAAATATTGTCAAATTATTTGCAAGAGGCCACCAAACATTGAATTTTTGCATGGCAAAAAAGATAGGTTAAGTCCAATGTTAATTTTTTTTAATTGATTGGAGACACAGGTGGTCACAGATGCCCTCCTGTGGTATTTTATTCGGAAGACGTCTGTTTACTAACATAAATCAATAATTAGTTGGAATATAAGATTTTTTGCAAGAGGCTACCAAATATTACATTGGCACCGCAAAACGTAGGCTCTGTCCAATGTTAACGTTTTGTGAATGATTGGTGGCAAAGGAGATTGTAGATACTCTTCTGTGGTATCATTTTATTTGGAAGACATCTGAATATTGAATTAAATTAATATTCCATGGGAAAATCATGATAATTCTACACCGGAGACAATTCAAAATGTATTTACGATGCTCAGTAAATCCTAGCACCTTTAGATGTTTTCAACATTATGGGAGATATGGGGAGGAGGAACTAAGTATTTATAAGTCTCTTCTTGGGTGTGATTCTTTTCAGAAAATGCCTGCATATTAAATTTAATATTTAAAAAATATGTGGTTTTCATGTTAGAGGTGATTGAACACAGTCTTCATTAAACAAAAAAAAAATGCAAATTTTGATGTATAGTGGTTGGGTAAAATCTCTGCAAAATTCTCCAAAATATCTATAGCAACTGACCTTTCATAACAACCTTATTTCTTGAAATTGTGAGGGTGTTAGGAAGGTTCTATTAACATGGTCATTTATATTTACTGCTGTGGTAGCTAGCTTTGCTCTTATCTTGTTTACAATTTTATTTGTGTTATTTTAAGTATCGTTGACTTATGATTTACTGTAGCAGCNAGCTTTGCTCTTATCTTGTTTACAATTTTATTTGTGTTATTTTAAGTATCGTTGACTTATGATTTACTGTAGCAGCGTAATTTTTGAGTGAATAAACTCTTTCAAATACTGTTACTTTGGACAGAAATAACATTTGTAATTGACACTTTTATTTTTTGTTTCAGCGGTTTACATTTACGATTCAGTCTCTTTGTTTATATAACTTAAAATAGTAGGTTAATGTGTATTGTTAAAGCCTGGTTTCACAATAGCATTATGCGATGCAGCACGAGGATCTGCAGCCAGAGTGAAGCAGTTGGCTGTCGCCAACCATTGGCGACTGGCGATGAATTTGTTGCATGGAATTTAGACTTTGCTTCTGTCAGTGTTGGATGACAGCGGAGAAAAAGAAACATTGAACATTTTAGATCAGTAAAAAAGGAAAAAAGTGTGAAAAACAATATGTAGCACTAGAAAAAAACACTTGTTACGTTTACTTGCATATACAATTACAGTAAACTTCAATTAGTTAAACTGTTTGTAATGAGAACCTTTTCTTAAAATTTTTATTATTATTATATAGTTAGAATTTTCAATTCTAGTTTTTCTTAGGGTATGTTCTTCTGTAATCTGCTGGTAGTCACTAANATTATTATATAGTTAGAATTTTCAATTCTAGTTTTTCTTAGGGTATGTTCTTCTGTAATCTGCTGGTAGTCACTAGTGGACAACAGCACTGTCTAGGATATACAATAAAATTTTTTTTAAATGTCCTTTTGGTACAAAGTGATCAACAATTACCTAATATGCATTAGACCCGCTGTACATGCAAATGATTATTCTGGGAAAATATGTTATAGTTCATTCTCACTTTTCTGAAGTCCTGCAACTTCTTTCAGAATATTCTTCCACCTCATGCAAATTAAACTTAACTAGTCTAGAGAATTACATGCAGAAATATGAAACATTTGTGATACATGACATAGAGTGGAGTCACGAAAATCCTTTTTTCAGTTAGGCAACAAAAAAAAAATAAAGCATGTGGGAAAACCGTGAATGCAGACTTATTTTAGACCTGAGAAATATTGTATATAACCTCAAAATGCATGTTTGTTTAAACCAACAGTTTAAAGATGTCATTAAAAACAATTTATGATTAAATATTCACTTTAAATTAAAAACTTCTGTTCTTGAAATTAAGCAAAATTTTACATTAATATTTTGGTCCAGTGTTTCTGTGTTGGCCAAGCCATGCTGATTTATTTGTTACAATTTTTACCAATCATTACTTGCCAAGCCATTTTCAAACGTTTACAATTTTAACAAAAACCAGCAACCAATGGTTTCCGATAATAATCACGCCTGTCAAAATACCGCCACGGTTATAACTTTATTCCAAATTCAGTTTACAACAAGATCATAGATCGTTGGATACAGTGGCCGCGTTTCTTTTTCTACTTACAGCGCTGAGGTTACTTTTCAGCAGGAAACCACTTAGGAACGCCAACAGCCAATCAGTGATCTCGGTGGTGGAACACTTGTTAGCAGTTACAGCAGTAGAAATAAATGGCATCCGCTATGTCCGACAAATTTGTTATGTTATTAGCAATGGATGTGTTTTTGCATAATAGAAAGGTTGATTTGTAAAAATAATATGGGCATTCAATTCAAGGGGAAATAATTTATTACTAACCCATCCTTACTCTCTTTGCATCCTCTGCAGATAACAACAATACAGTTTGTTGGTTATAAAATATAGTTTACTGCCGCCAGATTGTTAATCTGCTACTTCTGAGACTGCCCTACCTTCTGCACAGTGGTTGTTTCAGCAGGAACTGTAGCCTCCAACCCAAATGCCAAAACACCTTTTGCAAGTAACTCATCAGCAGTTTCAGTAAATAAAGGAACTGTCATCAGCAGTCTCAGCTGCTGACAGTAGAAAAAGGAATGCAGCCAGTGTCAGAGAATGTGTGATTCGTTCTCATAGTCGCCAACGTATGAGTGCAGTAAAACGTAAGAAGAATGATATGCTAAATCTTTGGCGACTGTACATCTGTTTAGAACTGACGTTGCAAGAAAACAAACTATCTGTGATCTTTGAATGCGGTCAGCTATTAGCATTGTCTGTATGGAAATTTTGATGGAACCAAAATTAATAAACGGGAAATATGGTAAAGTGTAAATAATAGGAATGAATAATCGAAAATTCACTGTACATTATTTAGGAAACCAGCATACACATCCTACATGAATTGATTTTCGAAGGTTTGATCCAAAAAGTGTTAACGAATCGCGAATGGACTATAATGATAATTCATATGTTTATTTTGTTTAAATGTCTAGTTATTTATGATAATTAAAACATTAAAAAAAAGTTTTCAAAACAAATTTTAAATTAACATGTAATATTATGTATTACTTGATACTGTCAGTTGCATTTAAACTGCCATGGCTGTTTATTGTTATTACTAGTAATGTGGTTGATTTGTAATACTTTGTCATACCAGACACATTGATATGCTAAATGTTAAGTGTGCTTGTTGCAGGTGCACAAGGCAAAGGCACTCCTGAAACATGTCAAAGTGCCACCTCCAGTGGGTAAGGTTAAGCTGCTGGAGACTCAAGTGTGTCACAAGCATAAGGACAAGCCACTGGAATTCTATTGCAAGCAGTGTGACTGTACTATCTGTGCCCACTGCTTTGTTGACTCTCACCGACCTCATGATGTCATCTCTCTCTTAGAGAAGGTTAGTCCACCATTGAAATTCTATATGTTTAATCTGAAAGTCTAGAAGTCAGACTTTGCAAAGACATCATTACAGTCACTGTGTTTCTAAGCATGTAAACCATAATTTTTTTAGATGAGTAGTTGACAGAAAAAATTTAAATCGTATTGTGGAGTTTTATTCATGGAAGTGAATTGAAAACATGTTATGTACAATGGAAATCAACAAAAGTAGTTCTCAAATTGAAAATGTGTATTCCAAATTGCACAGTTATATTTTCACAGTTTTGTTGTACAGTATCTAAGTTTTTAATACTCTTTGTCCCTCATCAGTGAACAAACCATGCTAAAAGCATAGCAAAAATATGTCTGTTACATGGCATGTATTCCAAACTGAACAAAATTTTACTTTTATATTTTCTAAATCAACCTTAGTCATAACTCATCTTCAATAGCCATATTGGTTTTTGACTTTGGTATTTCTGAACATTTTTATAAGGGTTTGGGTGAATATAGTAAACATTTATTTTGAAATGCATGGATAAATTAAAACATCATTGTAAAAGTGCTGAAGAATCACTGTGTTTATGTTATTGCCACGTGTTTGGTGTTTTATGTTTATTCTTTTTTCTGCTGACTACGACCGTGTTCGAACTGGCAGATTTTGTTAACAAAAAGGTTATGTGACCCAATTTTGTGTACAAAAATGATTACGTATTTTTTTAGTTTCTTATTTTGTTTATGTATGTAGTGAACCTTTGCGAAAATACGAAATTTACCAAATCGCCATGATATTTGTTTTCATCTAAAGGCTGTATATTTGTTTTAAGTTAGCAACATAAATGGAATTGCATAAATAACTTAATTCTGAATAAAAACTTTGCTTTGCTGTTATAGTTAGTGCTTCAAATGGTTTGTTTACAGTTAACGTTATATAATGAAAAATATAATGCTGGGTTTATTATTTTCAATTTAAGTAACATTGAGATTGTGAAAGATTTATATAAAATAATTACATTTATTCGTATTAAATAGGTTTTGTTAAAATTTATTTTGTGTTCAAAATTGTGATGTGTTGTTTCTATTACTATACAAATGACTGTTGACATCATGCAAATTGGACCTACCAAAACTCAAATTATTAAACAACAATATGTTCAAATTGAACGTGGCCTACACCAATAAATTCCATTTCTTTTAAAAATGACATCACTTGTAAAAGTAGTACAGTTAAAGTATGTTAAGACATTTTTAAGGGACTGAAAAATATTGCTTGTTAACCAGCAAAACTTTTTAAAAAGGTCAAATCACACATGTGCATATAGAAAAGGTGCATAGTTATTCAACTTATTAAGCAGGAAATCTTTTTAAGTGGGAATTTCATAACAAGGTTTTACTTTTTTTGTACTACTTCGAGAATATTGATTGTAATCATTTCAACAGCTAGGAGAGTTAAGATTTTCGGTTTCTTGGCTTGTGTTAAATTTTAAAATTGTTTCTGGTTAATATCAGGGTCCTGTTTTGGACATTTTCTCTGATCTCCTCAAGAATGATTTGTTTTTGATGTGCTCAAGAAAGATTTATATAATTGCTGACCATCTGGACAAAATTCAAATAAATCTTTAGATTAAATTTAATTAAATTAATAGGTAAAGTTTTCCAAGATGAAATATATTATCATCTTTTGCGGCATTATTACATTTTGAACCAATAAATTGAAACATAATAAGAACGTAAGAAATTAAAAGGTATCTGTTCTGGAATGCTTTTTAATCTATTTTAAAATATGGATTTCATGAACCAACCATTCTAAATGAAAGCAAATATGAAAATAATCACTTCTCGATAAAATGTTAAGACAACACCAAGGTTTTTGCGTTAAACGTGATGAAAAAAAACACATGCACATGACATGCACAATGGTGTTTGTGCTGGAAACGTTTTACTGATCATTAAGTGTCCCCATGCTCTGCCATAATTACTAAACATATCTGTAAAGTCAATTCCCTAAAAGTAAAAAAAAAAAATTGCAATTTGCTTTAAAAACATAATTTAACCCATAAATGTTATAAGTACAAAATAACAATGGCAGGATAAACACATTATGGTAGTTGCATTACACGTGGAAACATTCGGCTGCCTGTGGGGTGGAGCTTGGGCTGAGTCAATAGGTATTGACTAACACTGGCCGCCTAGGGGGATGGTATCTATTTTGAAATATGCTCTACTTCCAGTACAGTGCTCATCAAGAGAAAATCAATGCGCAGCGACTCTAAAAAGTGCAATAAATTAATTTTTCGGCAGAGTTCACCCTAATTTTTAATGGTTCCTCAAAAACAAGTCATAGGAAGATGGTCGCTATGAATGGGGTCAATGTAAAGAGGTTCTACTATATTCAGTTGTATTAAAATCATTCTCAGATGGACTTATTTTCACTCCGTTCAATAATATAATCACTGTCAAAAATTATTTCATCAAAAATAAATCCTCAGGAAAACATTTTCACATGTTACTATTTACACTTGATATTCTGTTTTTAAATCAAAGATATTTGAAAAATTCTGTCATCTGTGCAAAGAGCAACTGGCAAAGAGCAACTGTTAATTAATTACTAACTACTGTGTTCTGGTGAAGAAATCTGAAACTACATATGTTGGCAATATGTGTAAAGACTATTATTTTCAGGCATCTGGTTAAGAGTTACTTCCTCAATGCTGTGTGGCCAGTTAGTGCTCACAAATAATTCCTGGGTCTATGTGATGGTCCTGTTTCAGACATGGTCAGTTCTTCTAATCCTCTTGGTAAATGTCACACAAAAATCTTTGGGTTCACTAAGTGCACAGTACTGCATAACTAAATGTGCAAGGGTTTCCATGATCAGGCCATGCAGTACTCAAGCTTTCCTTGGGGTATGAACCTGTGTGAAAGCGCATAGAATGTTTGAAATAAAAGATAGCAATTGTGCTGTAGGTCTCAGAGCTGCCTGCTGTCATAAATTTTAATGCACAATACATACTCAGATCTTTTTCATATTATGTATATATTGCTATAATATTTCTCATCCTTATCACCCGAGTGGTCAGATATGTTTAGTTCACCACATCCATGTACTGAACAGAAAGAAAAATTACTTCAATAAGGTTGTGTGAATCTTGTGTTACAGTTATATTACATTGCACACCTAATTATGTAACAATATAATGTTAACGTAAGTGAAATTTTAGTTTATTGTTTTTATGCCTTGATATAACTGCTGAAGTTGGGATTTCATGGTACTCATCTATGAATTAAGATCATGATTCATGTTTAGTGGGAAGGGTTGGGGAGCTCTTAATGATGAGGTCTTGACAGTGTCATGTTCAGTCTTTCAGTGAAAAGACTAGGAATGTTGAAGTAGAAATGAAGAGGTTGCTGTGTTTAAGCTAGTACAAGATGTTTCATACTNTGAAAAGACTAGGAATGTTGAAGTAGAAATGAAGAGGTTGCTGTGTTTAAGCTAGTACAAGATGTTTCATACTTAATTGTGTGTGAACTTCAAGTAGAATTGGAAAATATTATAGCAAATTAAGCAATAATGGTAAATAAATACTTGGTGCTGCTGGTTTGTTCATAGAACTGTGAATTAAATGTTCCAATGTGTGTTGATTTTGTGTTGCCAGAACAAAGACTGTCTGGAGATGCTGGAGGAAGCATATGGGAAAGGATCCAAGATGCTGAAGCAGCTGTTGTCCACCCAGAAGGTAAGGAAATACCAGTATCATCGTGCTTTTATTTTGTGCAAATACAATTACTTTGGCCGTATAATTTTATTTGAACATACTCCTCAACTGAAAGTGAAAATTTGAAGTCTTACACTTTTAAGGGTAGAACATTTTGAATGGATAGTAGGGGTGGGTGATGCTTCAAAAATTTGAATTCAAATCAAATATTTTTAATATTCAGCTTTGTATTCAAAATAATATTTTTACTTCGAATTTTGAAAAAATAAAGTTCTTTTGGGCAACTTGCATTATTTATTATTATTTCCCCCAAAAACAGAAGACATAGGCTTAGTAAGCTCAACATTTTTTAACCTGAAAGTTTTTATTTGACGTATGCCACACACATGGCTAGTGACGTGAAAACATAACCTCAACTCAACAGAATGCCCACAAATTAGTCCAAACCGCATTTTGGTGTAAAATAATTGTCCGTATCTAATTTTACTCGCAAGAAAGCAGAACGTAATTATTGGGAAAAATCCTTTTTATACATATTATGGAACGCTTCATTATCTTAATAAACTTCATTCGGCACCACAGATTTTAATAGGTAGTATACATTTATTTCCCTCATGTCGAACAACGCCTTAACGTATTACAGTGTGATAAGTAGGAGATTAAATTGCTAGTTTTACAGACTTAACTGCTGTGAAATTGCACCCACTGTGATTCAAATCTCAGTAATGTAATAAAAAAAACGGGAAAGTGGTAATAACTACGTTTCACTTCTTACCATTTTGAGTGGCCTCTGAATAACAGTGTCCCGTTGACCAAATCATAGAGCAAGTAATAAAGGAATGGAATAGTTACAGTGCATATTTGTAGATGACAAAGATTGAGGCCAAACAAAATTTCAATAAACTTGACACTCCACAGCATTAACTCACGTAATTTAATAATTTATACGTACACAACGTAACTACTGGGGTGTAAGAACACGAGCACTGCTATTACTTATTGTGTCCAAGTTTTGTATACTTCACACTTTGCTGAAATAATTTTAGTTTATATTTAGTATTATTTTACATTTAATTCAAGGAATATGCTGATATGATAAAAAATGGTTTTTAAGTTTTTTATAATAGGCTACTTTTTAAATATTTCTTATATAAGCTTGGATTAAATTTCAGTTTGTTATTTAGATTTGTTTAGCGTGAAAGGCAATATGTTTACTTGCATAAAAAAAAGTTANTGGATTAAATTTCAGTTTGTTATTTAGATTTGTTTAGCGTGAAAGGCAATATGTTTACTTGCATAAAAAAAAGTTATGATAAAGTAAATCAGTGGAAAAAAATTATCTGGCTATTACCTAGCTTGTAAAAATTTTGTATTTATCAAATAAAAAAAAATTGGTGCAATTTGTACTTGTCAACAAAACCCTTCAACTCGCATTCACAAATATTTTTAAAAATTCACTTTGAAATAAAATTTCCAGCTTTGCCCACCCCTTATTAATAGGCTGCCATATTATGCTAGAAATTTGGAGTGGCTTGCCAGTTTAACTCCTATTTTCCAAATTTTTAATTATTGCAGTATTCTATTAACATTTACTATACAGTAGAACCGTTATGAAACGACCCCTCGTGGTTTCCCGAAATTAAGTTATGGAAAGGAGGTCGCTATAAATATTTTGGTAAATTTAGGACCTAACCTAACCCCTGCCCCTATACATAAACAATTGCCATATTTTTTGCAACGTGAAAATGACAGATTTTTTAAATTGAATATACCGTGGAGTCTTGGTTAACAGTCACCCTTTTAACTGTCAGTTTCTGTTAACCATCAGTAAACTGACACAACAAGTAAAATAATAAAATTGGATTCAAAAAACAAACTTAATCAACTAAAAATGAAATAACTTTTTTCTCGCTTCATATTAGATCAAATTAAGCACATTATTGAGTTTAACAATACGTATACTGTACTGTAATACATACTTTTGCCAATGAATACCCAGTAAAAATACATTCTGTGCGGTGCGGAATGTGAATGACTCACGTTGTTTATGTACAACCTACATATGTACTTCGTAGAATCGTTCCGTCTTCCTCACCACCCTACCGGAATTCCTAGACGCTCATCCGCCCTTGCATGCCTACAGTCAGTTCAGTAGCGGTAGTCACTTAGTCAGCAAGTCATTGTCCTCAGTTTGTTGTCAAAGTGTAGCGTGTTTAAAAATGTCTGAGAAACGGAAACGTGTTGTATTGGGACTTTCTCAAAAACTTGAAATTATAAAACGACTGCGTAAAGGAGAAAGCGCGACGAGTATCGCTCCGCTATATGGAATCGGGCGGACGACAGTCAATGATATTAAAAAAGATGCAGATAAAATTGAAAGTCATGTTTCAAAAATGCAAACGACAGACAGAGATGTCAAACTAAGAAAAACGATGAAGCCAGCAAAACTGGACCAACTGGATACAGTAATGTATCAGTGGTTCATTCAAGCCCGCAGTCAAGAGATACTAGTTTCTGGGCCCATAATAATAGCTATAACTATTGAGATGAACAAGAAGCTTGATGGGGATCCTTCATTTAAGGCTAGTATAGGTTGGCTGTATAAATTTAAGGGTCGACATGGCATAAGGCAGTTGGACATATTGGGTGAAAAACTAAGCGCTGATAGTAGTCATTGTAGAATATCGGGAAAAACTAATGAAAGAAATAAAAGATAGAAATTTGGTCAGAGAGCAGGGTTACAGCTGTGACGAAATCGACTTAAATTGGAAAGCACTTCGCGTGAAAACCTTAGGCTCCTTATTGGAAAAATCAGCACCTGGTTTTAAAATGCAAAAAGACCGCATAACTGTTATGGTGTGTGCGAATGCAAATGGTAGACATAGGTTTCCTTTACTAATCATTAGGAAACCTAAAAAGCCTCGAGCTTTCAAAAATATGAATTTAAAAGTCTTATTTGCCAAATATTATGCACAAAAAAGTGCCTGGATGAGCCAGGATATATTTAATGAGTGGTTCCACAGTGTGTTTGTGCCAAATGTAAAATCACATTTAAAATCTATCGGATTGCCTGAAGAAGCCATGTTATTAATGGACAATGCACCAACTCATCCTTCTCATGACTTACAAAGTGATGATGGAAAAATTACGTGCCACTTTTTGCCTGCTAACACTACCCCACTAATTCAGCCCATGGATCAGGGTATTATTGAAAGCATGAAGTGACGTTATCGAAAATGCTTTTTTCAAAAAGTTGTTTGCGTTGGGGATGAACTAATAAGTGTAGAGCAGTTTTGGAGGTCATACACTATTAAAGGCGCAATTTTTAATGTCGCTGAAGCCTGGCAAGATATACAAGAAGGAACATTAAAAAAGGGCTGGAACGAACTATGGCCTGAGACTGTAAACGAGAATGAGGTCATAAACGAATCTGGAAATAATGAGGAAATTTGACTTCTGTGTCAAGGGATTCCAGGTGGAGAAAACACATCAATAGGTGAAGTAAGTGAATGGCTGAGAATTGACAGATTAGATGGAGGCTTTGAAATATTAAATGATGAGGAACTTGTATTAAGTGCAGCACAGGAGGTAGAATGTTTAAGTGAAGAAGAAGATAATGATACACTCAAGGATTGCCCCGAAATAATTAGCCACAGTGATGTTGAAAACATGTTTTCCTAGTGCATTGAATGGTACGAGCAACAAGAAGAGGCATACGCTACACAGATATTACTGCTACGTAAGATACGCATCACAGCAGCAACAAAAGCAGTGGAGTATTACAACAAAGGNACGCTACACAGATATTACTGCTACGTAAGATACGCATCACAGCAGCAACAAAAGCAGTGGAGTATTACAACAAAGGAAAATGACAGACATTTTTAGGTAGAATTTTACTACTGAACATATACACAATAGTACTGTATTCAATTTTGTTATTTTATTAACATAATAAACAGAAGTCTACAATATTTAATATCAAATACATACTGTGCTGTACAAACTTCTATTGATTGCTACCTGTTTAAAATATGGTGCTAAATATTGTATACATTATTATCGCTAATATCTGTTGTGTCTTTGTGAAGGGGGAAGAGGGGATGGGCATTTCTATTATCCGTCTATTCTCTCAACCGTCACGGTGACGGTCCCGAGACTGACGGATAATGGAGACTCGACTGTACATTTATTTTAGTATTCAGACATCCTTTAAAAAAATTATACCAACGAGGCTTATACTTAGTCTGCCCTTCTGCGTTTTTAGAAATTCACCAATAGATCCATCAGTGGTGAATGTTCTGGTGTGCACTGGTGAATACCAGTTGAGAGAATTTTTCAAACATCATGCTGTTTATATAATTTTGTTATGAATGCAAATAAATAAATTATAAATGCAAAATAACCTTATAATACAGGAAACCCATATTGAAAACTGTGCTGACATATTTTATAGTAAACATGCTCTTTCTTTATAAAATATGAATTTAGCCTCGCATCTTTCTGCAATGTTTGTGCACATTTGAAGTCACAAATTTTTTCCATTGTAATTAAGCGTGGTTATTTGCCTTTTTTTGACTTTACAGTTCACAAGTGCTTTATTTATTTACATATGTGTTTGCGTGGTTGTGTTCTAAAATTCAGCGGTTGATGTCCCGGTGCACATCAACCATATCCACTGACGTTTCAGGCCGGTTGAACCAGTGGATACATCAATTCAACCGAACTCTACCAAAACATTAGTTTCCGAACGTCCGGGGTACGTCGATGCACAGGTGAATTTCCGAAAACTCTGCTTGTCTCCAAAAATGTTGAGAAAATAGAGTGGCACCAAGTTTTGCGGAGCATGAAGTCCATTTTCTTTGTGTAATTTTAATACTCAATTTTTGGGTAAACTTATTATCCTAGAAGGGTATGTATGACATTGCTGTTGCACCTACTAATCAATAAACACTGTGCTCGAGCGCTAACTAATGGCATATGCAAGTGGAATCTCAGAAATTACACTTTTCCAAATTAAATATTATTAATCACTTCAAAAGGCAGAAATCTATCAAATAAAACAAAAGTCTTGTACATATAATCTAGTGTGCACTGTGCCCATATTTCATTGCTGAATGAACATGCAGGTTGGAGGGGTAAACTCGGGTGTCCTCTGATGATACTTGGCTTGGCGTGTGTGACTTTGTTTCCTCCCCTTACATGTCTGGCGAGGTGATTACCTAGCAACCAGCATGGCATTCTGGCACCTTTCCTTCTTAGGCCGAGTGGGTGGGGGTGAAAGCAGTCTGTGGATGGGTGATTGCCTATTCCCCTCCTCTCTCCAGTGGTAAACGTGTTATGGCGATGCACTGAAATACTTCAGTCACAGTTAACAAATTTGTACATAGTTATAACCATTTTTACTATGTTTTTAGTTTTCGTATTGTAGCTTACCAATTGCGGGAAAGACATTACAACACCTATATTTTATAGCTAGCGAACATATTTTTTAATCAATTTTGATAGCGACTTCTTGCATTTTTGTTGAGACAGATTTAAATTTTGGACTTTCTTGACTTAAATTCCCTACCGGCATAAAACTTGTACAGTAATCCCTTAGAAGTCAGGGGTATGAGAATCAGCATTTTTTATATGAAATGAAATTTTGAATTGAATAAAATATTATTCCTTAATTTTGAAGTATTTTTTAATAAAATCACATATTTTTAGATTTGTTCAGTTATCTTATTCATTTTTTTTTGTGAGAAATGACATTTTATTTTTTAATGCGACTTTTCCAAATTTGCAATTATGTAATATTTTAATTTTGACATGTTTTTTTAAATAATAATTTACAGCATTTCATGCAATTTTCAAGAATGTTTTGTAGACAAAGGCTTACAAAAAAATTTTTCCGTGTATAATTTATTGTAAGCCGACACAGAACGCAAGCGGACCCCAAAGTTATAAACCCTCTCAGAAAGAAAATAATGTTATGCCAATTTAAGCTGAATTAGAATGTCCCATACATGTTTGAGTAGCTGAGAGCATGTGATTGATCGGGCAGTGTTTTCTCGGCTGAGTCAGCTGCGCATGGTGGCAGAGGAGAAGGGTGCATGTGTGCACACATGTGCATGTGTGTGAGAGAGTACCACGCCAGTGGGAAAGTGAAGTGTAACAGAGAGAAAAGATGGAAGGCATTTCTCGCTGTCTTCTGTAAGTATTGTAGCATTTAGGAAAACTAACACTCATTCTAAACTTGTTTCAGCAGTGCTTATTTCACGTTCCTCCCATACCTAAGCCTTAGAGTATTACAGCAGGATGCCGTTTCAAATCTTGTGCACAACGGTACATACATAAATAAATTCCATAGCATGCATAATAGCTCCAGATTATATCATTCTGTGTTGTACTGGCCAGGCCATTATTTTCTTCCCAGATCTTTAATAATATCCTCACCAGACATTGATAATCAACTGCAGTTATATTCAGTCTGATAGAAAGGGATACACCCTTTCCTATTGTGGTGGGTAGGCGTGGATACCACCTCACATGTCAACACTACATGCAGGGTTTAACATGCCCAGGTCAGGTTAGTGGGACAGAGGCCTATCCAACCTCTACGAAAGCCCTTCGTGAATGTTTCCTTTCATTAGGAAAATAAACAAATTACGTTGTGCGTTAAATAGTTATCATCTTGACTACGAAATATACACGCAATGTTACATCTCAGCTCACAGTAAGTTAACACAGTTCTTGAGCTCAGTGTTTAATGCATTCTTTTGCAACAAGAGGGTACCGTGTATGGTCTTTCAGGATACCAGTTTATTCAGATGTGTATCTATTGAAAAAAATTATTTCAATAACAAATTCTTTGATTTTCTTGCAAGAACTTGCTGAAAATTTACTGCACACACAGTGATACTTCCTTCCTATGCAACATTTTTACGACAAGGGGAAGTCATGAACACGTGTCTGCAGTATCATTTCATTTGGAAGACATCTATTGAATTAAATTAGGAATTAATTTAAAAATAATGTTAATTTTACACCAGTAACAATTAAAACCCCTTAAAACTGGGAAAAAATGTACTATCAAACTCAATTTTTGGGTTAATTAGAAGTCAAAAATGGTCAGTTTAGATTTTTCAGTCATTCTTGGGAACCATGGCACTTCAAAATAATTTGGAATCCAGCATTCTAGTTTGGAAAATTGTTTGGAAATTTAGCATGACAAAAAAATTGTCGTTGGTACCAGTACGCCTTTCCCCCTTTTTTTTTCCTTTCAATCTTTTTTAAACTGATTTGCATTGGAATTTTGAATTGAACAATAAAATATATGTGAATAATTTGTAGTTTTTGAATATTTGCTGACCCCTATAATCCCTAATCATACCTGTGGTGTATCAGTATACTGATTACATTATAAAAACTAGACAAAATGCACTAGTACTCGCAGGGCAGTACTCGTAGATACACACACAAACAATAGTCATATGAACACATTTTCCATGCGGATGCGCGGTCGCGCAACGTTTTGCTGGCTAGGCCAGCTTCATCAGGCAGTGAGCGGTGTCACACTGCAGTCTGATGAGTGGTGGTTGGCAAACAGTGAACCTAGTGGCCAGGAAGTGAATTAGGGTGAGGCGGGAAATTTGAAATGTGGTGGAAGGGTTATCTTATGTTTAAGCTAGGTTTCTGTGTTGATTTGGTGATGTATTGGTGGGCTCCTTCCCAGTGTTGCAGTTCGGCACTATTAGAAAGAGGTAGGGCCATAACCACTCTGGTTGTGTAACATGAGACAAAGTTCTGGTTGTGAGATGCTGCATGTGCTGCAACTGGTTTCTCCTGCAAATTTACATTTACCCCAGCTAAGCTTGTTTGATGTCTGCTCTAAGGCCATTCATATTCTGTCTGAGAGTGTTGGTGGTAAGGTCAATGTACTCTGCTTTGCAGCGAACGCACTTTAGCTGGTAGAAAAGATTGTTGGTTGCACAATCGTAGCTGCCCTGGATAGGATAAGTCTGATTGGTGAGCCTGCTATTGAAGGAGGTGGAGACTGGTGTATAGCACAAGAGCTACAACGTGGGTTATTGCAAGGATGAGATCCCCTGGGGGTGGTAGTATTACTGACTATGGAATTGGGTGGCTATTTGGGGTGCACCAGTTTGTTTCGAAGGTTGTGGTTACATTTGAAGACCAATCTAGGTGGTTTGGAGAACAAGTGTTTAGTGAATGGTGATGAGGCCAAAATTTTATATCCACAGTTGATAATAGTTATGAGTTTGTCCATGACCTCGTGGTAGGGCACAACCAAAGGGATATCTGAGTTACTGATCTTAGTTCGAGGATCTGTGGTTGAAGTGGCACGCTAAATTTGTTTGCGAACCAGGGATTTGGGGTAGCCTCTATCGAGGAATGCTTTGGCTGTTATATCACATCGCTGGTTTGTCTTTTTGGGTGGAGCAGATACGTTTAGCTCTGTTGGCAAGGCTGTAAAGCAGAGATTTCTTTGTATGGAATGGATGGTAGCTGTCGAAATGTAGGTATTGAAGGTGGTTGGTGGGGTTAATGTAAACAGCTGTTTCAATTTTGCCATTGTGAAGGGCTATTTCTACATGCAGAAATATGATGTGTGATTTAGAGTAGGTCCAGGTAAAAGAAGGCTGTGCAAGTCACGATTCAAGCTGGAGAGTAGGTGACTGAACTGCAGTAAAGATGTTGGTTTTTATGTTACATAATTTTGGAGTCTTTATTGAATTCCATTGTATCTTGGCACAAGGTGTTGCTATATTCTTTAGTGATTGGAAAAATTAGAAACAGGGATGGTAAGAAACTGAAGAAATGTTAGAAAAAATGTCATAGACTAAGCTTATTACTGTAGTAGTATATTTTTCACAGTATTTGACAAAACATTAATAAAAAATGTTTTAAAATGAGGAAATGTTGACATGTTTTTATAACAAATTGAGAATATGTATGTGTGCTTGTATATGTACACGTGCGTGCGTTCTAACATGCATGGCGAATGCTGGAATCGTTTGTTACTATGTTACTGACTCCTCCATTCTTCTTTGTCTGAGTAACTTGCTCCATCTCTATTGACATTGCTGTCTGCGAGATGTTAAGACCAACCTACCTAAAGTCTGTTCACGATAAGGCAAGCACTTTTAAAATTTTTCAAAAAATATCACTGCTCCTACGTGCATATATTTTAATTAGTGCACTGAGTGGCATGTATCCAGTAAATTTTGTAACAGCAGAAGAAAAGTAATTCTATGTCTTAACGTTGAATTGAAATTGTTGGGTAAACATTTGTGAAAACTGGAATGATTTCTTTTCTTTCTGGTTTTTAATGCATCTAAGTGTAAGAATTAACAGATTTCTAAAATATTTACTTTTCCAATAATTTCACAGTTTCACTGGACCTAAATATGAATAAAGTGACCAGGCCTATGGCAATGCTAATTTTACATGCAGGAGAAGAATACACAATGTTCATACACGCAGATCTTAATTAACCCGGCGGTACTCGCGTCTCTTTTTAAGTCATAAACAGTCGCGCGAGGGTCGAAAAGACCCAGATTTTAAATGTTTTGTTTTTAATAACTCAATGAAATTTCGAGATCATTTGTAAATATATTAGAAAGAGGATAGTAAAACAAACGTAAAAATATCAAATGTTTATCATTTAGAGAAAAAAAAAAAACATAAAACATAAAATTCAAGAGGTCACTGGTAAATGTTACTTTTTACCATATAGGAAGTAGAAAATCACTTCAACTTTGTTTATATAATCTAGAAACAAATTCTTTTTTATTATTACAAATAATCAACAATCTTCTAAATAGTGGAACAATATTGAACATTATACGTAACATATTTTTGTAATCAGTCTCCAAATTCTTATTTTTTACCCTGTCAGTGTTACAACAATCTGATCTTAATTTTGGCTTAGTTTTTGATTGCAATTGATACATATAAATGTAGTATGATCTCTACAAATATAAGTACAGCAAATTTGGCATTGCGTTTTGGTTTTTCTGTCCTTTTTGGTAGGGCAGATCGAACATCGTCCGCGCACATTACTAGACCCTGGCAAGGCCGGTCTGTCTGTATTTTCTTCTCTTCCAAGTACTTGAAACATTCTGTTTCGGATATGTCGGGGCAAAGTAGTGATAGAAGACCTCCTCTCTATCTGTGGTTTTACCAGAAATATAGCGATTTCCTTCAAAAAGTTGCGTCTTGCTATAGTTTCTTTTNTAGTGATAGAAGACAATACAATTTACAAGTATCTCGTAGAAATTAATGTATTTAAATAACTGAAATTAGTCCCAGTAAACAGTGTATCAAAACCTATTTAATTATGTTATAAATGACATGTCCTTATTTAACAGTTCCAATATTTACAATAAAGCCTGTACACATGTTCGTACAGTCCCACCTCAGGTTCGTCCAGATTCCACCAGTCTGCATTGTCCTAGAGATCTCAAAGCGCCCTCATACACAGTAACCTTCAACTTGTCTGGTACCAAACCCTCTCACTCTCCACACCTCACGAAACATTCGTCGGCTGCTGTCTTCCAACCTCAGTCGTCGTCCTCGGTCTTCTCAGACTTCGCCCGGTTACCACACTACAGCCCAATGGCTACCACAAGACTGCCAATCCTCCGGCCACAGCAGTACTTATAGTGTCGTCGGCCATAACCAAAAAAATTTCTTCAAATGCTGCATTGCGCCGAGGGTCCTAGTTCCCAGAATATTCTTACGCATCCTCTTAAGTTGATGTTTCCCCTGGCAGGGGAGGAGAGGACCGGCAGGGGGAGGGGGGGTTAGGTGGGTCAGTCCTTCTACAACGACGGACTACGCATAACAGAAGCCGGCACGCGATGCGAGAGTCAGCGTGCATAACAGTGATTTATGCTAACACATTTTTCATATTAACCTACAATTTTAATTGTCTGGCCAAATACCCTGTGTAAACTATGTAAAAAATATAATTCACGTTAACTTTAAATACAACGAAGATTATTTTACCTTGTGTTTTTCAAAATGGGAATAATTAAATTTCCATACGTATTCTTACGAATGCCATACATCAAATCAATTAATGTTTATATGTTGGCGGTGTGTTTGACAAACATCAAATGTGTTAATTCATAACTGTTTTGCCTGCTAAATAGGAATATAGCAGCATGTGAGAAAATCATGCTTTCATGCCATATCTTGGGGACCAATCAATAGATTCCCACCAAATTTTGCTAGCAAGAAGTGCTAATATAGGCCACATAAAATTACATGATTTAAGTGGGTAGGAAACTTAACTTCAAAGTGGCAGCTATATAAATAATTCAAATAAGTCTGTCATATCTATTAAACAGTTTAACCAAGTTTGCTGACAGTATCTAATAGAAGCATCATATATGCCTATACAGATACTCTTTTTAAGCATTTTTGTATGATAGTGCTAAAATTATGAAATAAACTNTACAGATACTCTTTTTAGGCATTTTTGTATGATCATGCTAAAATTATGAAATAAACTTTAATGTCATGTCACGGGAGCCAATCAACATCAGCTGATTTCTACCAAATTTTTATACAAAATTAGCACTACAGTAGGCTATGTAACCTTACATGATTTAAGTGTTTCGGACACTTATTTTCAAAATGATGGCCCTGTAAATGCTTCACCTCAGTAAACCCTACCTACCTAAACATTACAATGATTACAACTGAAATTGATGCTCTGAATACTAACTCTATAATTCAGTTGGTTGCACATCAGCTTACAGTACTAGTTTCTGGGTTCACACATGTGTATTTGTAATTGTTTCAATAGTGTTGCATATGTTTTGAGTTCTATCTCTAATATTTGTCAATGAGATGTCAAGACTTTCTACCATCTANAGTTCTATCTCTAATATTTGTCAATGAGATGTCAAGACTTTCTACCATCTAAATTCTTAAGAATATCTTCAAAAATGTAGATGAAAGTAGACCCATCAGTTATATATGTAACTTCTTGTTTTTAATTTGTGCTATAACATATAAGGTTTTTGCTAGAAGCCTAATTGGGGAACTGTCTTCATACTAAATTAACCTAAACCTAAATCTGAAAAAAACATGCGTCAATGGGCAGTCTGATATCCAAACTCTAAACCTTGTGCTCTGAAGGCACAAGACAAGTGAATTCACCTACATTCACTGTAATGTTCGTCTTCTCTGACTGTTCTAAGATACATTTTATTATGCTGCCTGACACAAATTTGACATTTAAAATTGAATATTGAGGCTGTGTNCTGACTGTTCTAAGATACATTTTATTATGCTGCCTGACACAAATTTGACATTTAAAATTGAATATTGAGGCTGTGTTTCACAGATTACTCAGAAAGTTTCTCTTTTTTTTTAAAACAGACAAATTGATTAAAAATTTAAAAATTGAAATTCCTATTAATTAACGCGTGACGTCGGGGAAACTGACATCACAGTCTGGCAAAGTTTTACTGTGCCGGTCAGAGACATGGGCTATCTATTGGGGTCGACTTTACTGGCTGCCAACCGGACCCCTGTTGGTATATAACTGGGGCACGTGGCTTGGTGTCATGGAACAAAGTCTGGTGTGGGCTTAATTGTCCTCCGTAACACTGTTTTACACACAGCCACTGGTTTACCTGGAGTGGGCGTATCCTGGGGTAGCTCCTGACTTGATTTCTGGTGCTGGCTGGATCTCGTGCCCTGTCTTTGCACGAAGGTAGCGCTGCGGCTGGCGGTGCTGGTGGGAGCCCGCAGAGGGCTGCTGGTCCTGCTGTGTTGGAACCATGGGTTCGATATACCCAGTGGCACGTAGAGTCCATGGAGGAAGTCAGATGGGCTACTAGGCTGACTTCTATCACACGTGGGAGATTGGCTTGAAGTCAGATTTAAAGGCGAAAACGATCTTGGCTGATGTGACCTTGGGTGCCTCTTGCCTAGGGGCGTGCTTGTAGGCTCTGGTAGCAAGTCGTTCATGGTTCAAACCCCGCTTGGGATGACGTGAAGATGAGGCTAAGTCATACATATATTTATATATACATACATGCATGCATATACANACTTCCGCCCATATATTCCTATACAATAATTGTTTGTTTTAGTGAGCTCTACCATCCCTCAATGTTTGTCCCATGATTTTAGAATCATCCTGTGTATATATATGCCAGTATGCATCACGCGTCAAAATAAACAATGCTGTCTCGCGAAAACAACGTGGTATTGCTTTCAAATATACTAAGCAGTTGGTAGTATTGTTTACATCTAAGTAATATTTTGAGTTTTAGATATCCTAAGCTGTGATTTCCTGTAGTTAACAAACTAATGAATTAAAAATAACTACATCTTTTGTTCCCTTTTAAATTCACAATAATACTTCTATTACCATACAAATGAAATAGTTTGCAGTCTGGTAGTGTGAATAATAGAGATGGGTTTTTGGCTTGCTGTAATGTTGCTACACTTGCAAATCATTTTTGAGATGGCCATTGTGTTAGGGAAGAACAAAATTAAACACCTTCTGGTAAATTTTTCCATTTCCAGTTCAAGCCAGAATATATAACACTCTTACATATTACTGATATCCACATTTAGAATTTAAAACACTTACTTCTTGAACTTTGAGTAGTCCTGCTATAATAAATCAAGAATGCAATGCTAAATGGTTGTTGAACATATCATGTTACAGTGGTTTCTTTCTTTGAGACAGGTTTTACCGAGTAAATTAGATTTGTGATGTGGCTATATTTTTGTGCTGGGTGGTGAGGTGAGGGGACGCCAGGCCACCTTGTGTAAAAAAATAAAATGGGTGACCATTCAAGGTCACTTACAAGTTTTCTGAAGCCCTGCTAAAGTTTTACTTTCAGGATATTCCTCCACCTTATGCAAACAAAGCTTAACCGAGTTTAGAAAATTACACTAAAGGGACAGTGCATCACACTCGTGCACACTCAGTGTATTAATATTTTGCATAAGAACTATTTCTTACTAAGCATTATCAACACACCTATTTTCTTCCAGTTTTTATTCATATTAATTTTAAATGAAATATTATAATTTATAGATAAAATATAAGTAAAATTTAAATTTAATCAAAAATAAGCTATTTGTATATTAATACATGTATAAAAAGCTTGTGACACATGACATATTTAGGAAACAACCAAGCATGTTGATTTTTCAAAGGTTTGATTTGAAAAATGTGAAGAAACTGCTAATAGATTTTATATCTCATATCTGAAAAATATCCAGGTGTTTAAAGCTCGCTACAAAATACTCTAATATCCTAATATCCTAATTGTGTATTCCTAACATTAGAGCTTTAAACTATAATGTATTCACGGTAACTTCAAGATTTTCTGAAGCCCTGCTAAAGGTCTACTTTCAGGGACCCGATTAAGTATCCTTCCGCAGTATGTAAACAAAACATTGCCATGTGACACCTGTCAAACATTTTGCAAACAAAAACAGTGCCATGTGGGTACTCTCAAATATTTTGTAAACAAACAGAGCCATGTGGGAACTGTCAAATATTTTATTAACAGTGTCCATGTGGGAACTACCAACATTTATTTTTGAAGAGAAACAATGCCATGTAATCTTAACTGTCATATACTTTAATAAAATTCTCCAAATGTCTAAAAAAAAATGCTAATCAATTTAGCAAAATATTGTAATACATACAAAAAGGTAGATTGAAGTATATATCGGAACTGTTAATTATATAATTTAATTAAAGTTTACTTATTGTATTAAGATTTATTTACATATTTGGTGTAAGGAAAAAGTTAAATTTTACATAATAAACTTTTGGAAGTAGCACTCAGGTTAAAGATTTCACTGTGATAAATGGGTACCATTTATTCTATTTTATCGCATATAAGTCGCACATTTTATTTAAAAAATTTTATTGAAAACTCGGGGTGCGACTTATAAGTGAGAAAAATTCCTCCAGCCCCGCACTAACGTTTCATTTACTACGAATTCACGGCCCGCGGCTCGATTTCCAAACTCTTCAGCGAACAAAATCACTTTCATTTTTAAACCTGCGGTGTATGTACATCGCTTTTCCGTCAAGAAACTGTCTCACTTCACTGCCACAACATCAAAACACTACGTGCGACGCAAAGACGATATAAGAGAAATACGTGTAAGCCAACGCTAATGTGCTGCTATCTCTTACGCTCCACAAAAAGCTTTCGAAAATAATCGATTATCAGTTATTGACCAAAAATCGATTCCTTTTCATTCTTTTAAAATATTTTTTTCTGTTAAGGATTGCGAAGGGAATTACGTAACGGAAATATTCAAATGCCTTTCTATATTTTGCACGTTTATTTAAAACTTACAAAGATAAACTGCAGAAATAACAACGCTAATACTAAAATTACATCTTAACCTAGAATTATCTTATAAGTAGAAAGAATGTGTTACGTTAGTTTTATAACCACAATTCAGCGTCTCCAATATCCAATATGGCGTGGTTATACTTCTGAAAAAAACGTGCCCTAACGGACAAGATGGAGTGTATGAGTCCGCTGGACAGACACTGAAATTTATTTAATTTCAATAAATACAGTGAAATCTTTACCCATGAGTGCTACGTGAAAATGTAAATATATAGTTTAGGAATATTAACTTTACAATTACGGCATTAAATTTATACATATTAATATTTAACCCACGAACTATTTCTTTTCAGCTATAACCAACATGTCCCTTCAAAATCCGTTGTTAATTCGTATGGACTTTTAACAAATTATTATAATTTATTGAAAAAATATACTTAAAACTTAAAACAACCAATTTATATAGTGCTTCAGTGCTAAAAGCAAGACAAAACCTTTTTCCATATATATTTTTTTATAACCAATTGAACATGTAACTCCTAGGGTGATTTTTCAAAGGTTCTTTTCAAAAGTATCGAAGATACCGTGAATGGATTATATACATGATATGATTGTACAGAGGCCTTCCAAACTAAAGTGGACCCTGAAGTACTTGGTAACCAACTAGGTGCTCACATTCTGAGTCATGCCACGAGTGTTTCAAACCATCACAAATCTGACCTGCTCATTAGTAGAGCATGACGTCATAGCTATAGTGAGCACTGATGATCCCCCACTACAGTTCTGTGCAGTTAAATCTTGGCTTTCCATAACTGAAATATGTTGTTCGCGTGACTGTTTTGCCTTTGCAACGTCCTCCCTCCATCTCTCCCGTGGGTTAGCAGCAGTATCCCCCACCCCTAGGTTAATGTCATCGCTAACTGATGAAGGGGAGGAAGAGCCTCCACATGGGCTGTGGTAATGCTTACACGACTAAAGTGAAGAGATTTGGGTGGCTCTTAGCATCTGGGTCTTGAGAGACGACTAAAGCTGCAAGCTGGAAGAGTCAACACCTTGGAAACCACTGGGTACGTTTTCTAGTCATCACCTCTGTCAGATCAGAGTGACACAAGATGCAAAGTATTGTTTGGGCCAGGTCATGTTAGCTATATAACGTGTAGCATGCCTTTGAGTTGGCAGTTTTTTATGACTGTAAGTGTCAAGTGTGTGCAATCTGTGAGAGTAGAAGATTACAGACGGCGGCGAAGAAATGACCAGTGAATGCAGTGAGAGACTGAGACTGACCAGCTGAACTATAAGAAAGTGGGACTTGTTCTGTGAGTGATGGACATTTGGGTGTTGTTAATACATGAAATTAGACATTTTGAGCATACATAATAAATTAATTAGTAAGATTGATTAGGTAATATAAGGGCAGTGATTAAGGACTTAAATTAGAATTGAGATTGGCGTAAAAATTTAATTCAATTATACAAATAGTATGTGTTCATTATGTAAGGGGAAAGAGTTTTATTGTGTAAATAATAGCCTTTAGGCCTATGTTGAAGCTCTTCGCCTTCTTGTGATATGATGTACAGGGAGGGTCATAGGGTCCAAGTTATTTTTACCAAGCACAGACTATAAGTTGCCTTGAAGGTTGAGGGTAAACAATAAGGTAGTCACTCGGTGTTTCAATTGACTGGGTTATATTGTCTTGAATATTATATACATATGTTTCACCAAGATGTGGTACATTGCGAGTTGGGGACCTTAAGGGCTAATTAACGTACTCGCTAATTGTTGCCGACGTCTTGGGGAGGAGGACGCTAGGCGTTGGGGAGGTTTCTTTGAGCGAAGTGGTTGATACTTAAGCTATCCTGGTAGTTCTGGGTGTTCCTTGGTAGGTTGAGGTTCGGTGCTTCGGGCGGCCTTACACAGACCCTGGCTTCGGTGACGTCTCTCCACGATTGCTTCTCCAAGTTCACTTCTCGACGGACGACTCCACAACACGCTTCTTCCGGTGACCTCTCTATCTGACTCACTCTCGCGAACTTCTGATCTGACTGACCTGATTCAACTGATCAACTGACTCCGGTTCAGCTCCTCCCGGCGCGGGGAATTACTGGTTGACTGATCTGGGGCTTCTGCGAGCCCCCACCTCACCGTCTGCCGGCGCCTTCCGGTGCGCCATATTACATCTGATTGATCTGAACTGACTATCTCGCGTCTCGGTGTGGTGATACAACTGAAATGACTGATCTCGACATGGGGTCTCCGGCGAGCCCCCCACCTGACGTACACCTCTCGGCGTGACAACTGACTACTCAACCCAACAGATGTGATTCAACTGACCCCGGTTCAGCGCCTCCCGGCACGGGGAATTACTGGTTGACTGAACTCGATATAACTGACCACCTCATCGCCGACTCACGTCCGGCGCCTCCCGGTGCGCAGAGTATTACTCGCCCGACTAATCTGACCTGACTCCGGCCCAGCGCCTCCCAGCACTGGGAATTGCTGTTTGGCTGACCCCCTCCTTCTCTCCCAAGTTGGCTTTTAAACTCTCTTGATCTCCCCCAGATTCACACACGTGTCTCCCTTGTTGGGGGAAGGGGTTTGGAAGGTGCCGAACAATGACCCGCTTCCTCCACGTGTCAGGACTCTTGTTAGGGGCGGGGGGGGGTGACCTGCGGCCCTACTGCCAAACGTTCTCAGCTCTTCTCCAGCGTCTAACTAGCGTTGCATTGGCGCAACTTTAGCTTACATCTGCATTTTCGCGGCACTTGTCCATGTTCTCCTGCGTTTTGCTAGGGAAGGGAGAGGAGACTTGTGGCACAACTGCCAAACTCTGTCAGCCCTTTTCTTGTGTATCTCGAGTGGGTCGGCAATATTCTCGTCGCTGCCCTCCTTGGTACATGTCTAAATTTTCTGGTGGGCGAAAATCGCTAGCCTACCTCGGCTTAACCTCGGCACGTGTTAATGACTTATAACGTCCTCTCGGGTCAACCTGACCTGGCCGCGCTTGACCCGCGGCGCGTGTCAACTGTCGGCGCTCGCGGGGAAAAAAATGGCGGGGGAGTGTCAGCGATGCTTTTACTTACAATATGCGTTACGCGTCAATGTGTTTTTATACAAATATAAGTAAATTAAATTTAATGTAATTCTTTCATTTTGTTAAGACCTCCATTCCTCACAAACTTAAATATGACCTAAGCAATTCATAACAATATTTTTTAATGTCACCTGAGTTAACCTGATTACCACACAGGTGCAGAGTTACTTACAAAAGAAAAAAGTCAAACATCATGTCTGCTACTAAATCTAATTTTGTCAGAAATTTGTAAATAACCCTGGATGTAATTAAGGCAGTTATTGCCTTTCGGGATGTAAGATAACCCGAGTTCACAAAAACTAGCAGTGTCAAAAAAAAGTAACAGGGAACAGCTTAGAGTGTCAAATGAGGTGAACAAACTTCTTGAAAGAGTTCTTGCTGCCACAAACTGTGTACTACACTAAAACAAATCCCAAAGTTTTTCAGGTAAGTGGATTTTTTTTTCTTAGCAGCCTTCAAGCTCTTGATATTCACAGTCCAGCAGGTTGTGGTTTTTTAAGGCATGTACAATATGCATGAGAAGAGATATTGACATGTTTTATTTTCAAATGCAGATTGTGGAATGTGGAAAGTTCTGTGAAAACTAAATAAGACTGTGAAGCAATGGACATACAAACAGGTGCACTTTGTGTGACTATATTCAGTAGTGGAGGACATGCACCACTTGAAGAGAGGATGTAAATTATGAACTTGCCAACAGTGTCTGATAAGACAGTCAATAAATATAACCACACAGTGTGTGATGGGTGAAACTACTGCTATGAATTAAATTACTTTTGCAGCAGAAGCTCACTTGATTGTAGTTGCAGTTAAGATTGACAGAAACAGTACACCAACGATAATTGTTACTGCAGTTGAAAGTTGATCCAAACTTTTAAACACCAGAAACTACAGTGCCCTGTTCGATGTGGTAAGGTCCAAATTCTGTACAGAAATATATTATTAAATGTTGAACTGAGGTCTGTTTGTATCTTTGTAGGTCTATAGATGTGTGTGTTCATGTGTCTATATGTTAATGTCTACATATGTGCATACACACAAAAAATATTAGATTACTAGCAAATATTTGCATGTACAGTTGACTGCATGCATATTTAGAAATTTGTGCATAACTGTATTTGAATTGTGTACACCAAAGTTGGCTTGTAAGATATAAATGTCTTATTATGTATTCAGAAAGTCAAATTTATGTAATCGGAGGTTGTTGATGCGTGTACTGCAATTGCAGTGGAAAAACTTCTATGCATTAGTGGGGTGCATATATACATTCACTGTACCCTGTCTCTTTCCAGAAGTTGACGTGCTCTTTTTTGTTGGCAGCATTTGTATAATTCTGGTGAATGATGCAATGATTATGATTAGTCAGAGGATAAATAAGAACATTAGGTTTTAGTTACGAGAAGGCAGTTGTAATAAATTTTTGCATACTGCAAAAAAATTGAAAAACTGCTTTGTAACTGAAAAGTAATATTCCATGAACCTTAAATGAAGAAAACTATTTTATCTATCACAAAAGGCAAATTATGGTGCAATGCAGTAAAAGTAGCATGTGGAACAAGAAAAATTTCTGCATAAATTGAGCTATTTTTTTATAGTTCCATTATATAGTTTTTGTATATGAAACGACATACACTGACAAAAACTCTACGAATGAATACTGATATAGCCCAACTTCATCGTTCGAGGTTGCAAGTGCCATGAATATGTACATTTTTTGGTCCAGATTTGCAAAAATCAATTGGGTTGTTAAATATTCAAACAACCAAATAACTAAAATAATAAAAACTATCAATTACATCACATTTATAAATATTAAATTTTTACAATACACTGATGCAGTACTAAGAATAGGCACATTTTGCAAAAAAAAAAAAAAAAAAAAAAAAAAAAAAATCCTTAAAGTAAAATTAAAATTAAAGACAGTGAGGGTAGAAGGAATGCAAAGGCAACATGTGTTGTAAACCTTTATTTTGACGAATGCTTCCCACTTCCATATAAAAATGATGGCGCACCAGTGCAGAAAAATTAGATATGGATCCAAACCTGATACTTTTAGCATAGAATGCAAAGAATTTGCCAATTCATTACAAACAATTGAAATCGAAAGGTGTAACCTTGAAAGGGCAACAGTCATGCAAAAAGAAATCTGTGAATGGAGAGATATGAAAAATACAGCACCACATTTTGGTAGAATTCGCTACATGAAAAAAATGCACCAGTTGGGATTAAGAAGTAATAGTATATTGTACAACAGAACTGCAACTAAAGGGATAAAGCATGTAAAGGAAAACAAACAGTTTACAAAGGAAGCAACAGAGAAAGAACTGCAAATCAATATTTTTGACTGTGAAATGTTTATTAATTCTGACATTCCCTTTAGCACCACACAATATGGACTTGTTGACGAAAATGTAGTTGTTATCAAATATCTACCTTCAGAGATAAAAAAAAGAAAAAGAAAATGGTTGCGTGAAATATTGACAAAACAGGAAACATTTTAAACACAAATCCAATCATAATTTTTATCTACTGGTGCAACGACTATTACTCATCACTCAACATAATTACTGCTTATTCTGCCTATGGGCACTGCTAGGTACAGCGAAACCCCTTATTTACACTTTTCAAGGGGACAAAGAAAATAAGTGTAGATTGAGGGAAAGCTCTTAAAATTTCGTCATAGTAAATACCTGATTTCCTATATATCTCGTTTCTTCTCCAGTAAACACTTTCCAGTTATAAAAGATTTAAAATACAACTACTAATACCATATCACACCAATCTTCAACCCACACAAAAAAAAAGCAGCCAGATTTTGACTTAAATTAAATAAAGCTTTGACGCATGCCATATTTAACGTAAAAACTCAGCTGTCACAACACACGCCATACACCACCCTACCTCCTTCCGCT
>NQII01002666.1:40454-84006 GCA_002778355.1 Clitarchus hookeri
CTGTGAAACTTGTACACGCCAAAGAAAGGATCATATAGATTGGCGATTTCCGCCCACATTAAAACACGTGCTGAAGGGTAACACGCGCCGCAGAAAAAAGCTGACAGGGTTTGTCAGTGGCACCGCAGGTCACCCCCTTCTCCCTCCACCTGCAAGAGCCTTGGCTCGTGGAGAGTGTGGCCATTGTTCAGCACCTCCCCCTTTCCTCTTCCTCTAACAAGGGAAGACACGTGTAAGGTTCTAACGGGGGATGGAAATAGTTTAAAAGCCAAGTTGTGAGACAAGGGAGGGATCAGTTGAACCAGATCAGTTGACTCAGAAGTGCGCAAAGGCAAGTCGGATCGGGAGTACCGGAAGAAGCGTGTCGTGGAGGCGTACGTCGAAAAGCGAACCCGGAGCCACAGTCATGGAGAGAAGTCACCGCAACCAGGACCTTTTCCAAGGCCGCCCGAAGCACCAGACCTCAGCCTGTCCACAACAGATCAGAACTACAAGACTAGATAAGTATCAATTCGTCGTCCAAAGAAACCCTCCGACGCCTAGCGCCACCTCCAAGACGCTGACTACAGTTAGCACGAGTACGTTAATTAGGGTACCACCTCGGAATTGTTTCTGTAAAGTTTAATCTCGTGACAATATAACCAACCAGTAAATTGAAACACCGAATTACTACCTTAATGTTACAATGTTACCCCCAACCTTCAAGGCACCCTATAGTCTGTCCCTGGTAACATTAACTGAGATCCTATGAACCATCCTATATCACACAGGTGGGGAATAGCATCAAGTTCATCCAGTATCATAATCAATATAAATTTAAAAAAATAGGCCTGTCTTCAACTTACACATAAAAATTAACGTCAAATTTTGTCAAAATAAATAAAGCATTATCCATTACTAATATAAACAAAATAAAATAATAAGATTAGCACTTGTATCCACATGCTTGTTTTCAATATTATTTTTAGTTTATCTGCAACCTAAATTGTTTTTCGCACTTTTATGTTCTCCATTACTTTCCACAAGTAAAATGATCATCAATTACAAGAAGAGTAGGTTAGATGTTATATTTAAATTAAAATAACAAACTGCAGCCATATTTATTTACTGGACATCGGCTAGATACACGTTAGCATTTTAGGAAATTTCTATAGAATAAAAGACTGGTTAAGAATACACAATTTTTTTGTGTATACAGCAGATGCAGTGTTACCACTCAAGCTTTTGAAGGAATAAATAGTCACTCACAGGCCACCATCTTGCTTTGAGGCGCGTTCCAGGCGCACAATGTAGTATTCGCATGTGCAAAAAGTTGCCAGATGTTACTCTATTGAATATCCCATATACAATTAAATTAATTTCAGCACAGAGGTTTATGAACTTGTGGTTGTTATCTGTGATGGAGAAACAAAGTTGTAAATAAACTCGTACGTGTTTTGCAAAGCGTTAATAGCGATAATATAACAAATTTTGTAATGCAATTTGAAGGAAAGTGTTATACACTGGAGATCCAAAAAAACTGGTATAGGCGTGTGTATGCAAATAACAGAGGTATGGAACCAATCAGAGTAACGCGAGGCTGTCGGCAGTGCCTATATAAGACAACAAGCGTCTGGCAAAGTTGCTAGATCGGTTACTGCTGCTACAATTGCAGGTTATCAAGATTTAAGTGAGTGTGAACGTGATGTTATAGTCAGCGCACAAGAGATGGGACATAGCATCTCCGAGGTAGCGATAAAATTTGGATTTTCGCACACGGCCATTTCACGAGTGTACTATGAATATCGGGAATCCGGTAAAACATCAAATCCTCGACATCGCTGCGGCTGGAAAAAGATTGTGAACGAACGGCACAAACGACGACCGACGAGAATCATTAAACGTGAGACGTGCAACCCTTTCTGAAATTGGCGCAGATTTCAATGCTGGGGCATCAACAGGTCCCAGCTTGACAAGTATTCAACCGACCATCATTGATAAGGCCTTTCGGAGACGAAGGCCCACTCGTGTACCGTTGTTGACTGCACGAGACAAAGCTTTACGCCTCGCGTAGGCCCGCCAACACCGCCATTGGACTGACGAGTCTCGTTTCCAATTGTATTGGGCGGATTGACGTGTACGGGTATGGAGACATCCTCATGAATCCATGGACCCTACATGTCAACAGGGGACTGTTCAAGCTGGTGGAGGCTCTGTCATGGTATGGGGTAGTGTTGTTACGAATATTCGCATTGTGTTGTTACGAATATTCGCATTGTGTTGTTACGAATATTCACATTTGTGAATATTTGCATGGTTTTTAATATTCGCATTCACAAGAAATTATGCTAATATTTAGTCAAAGTTATTGACAATGAAAAATGAAAATATTTATGAAATAACAATCAACTGCTAAGATTTATAATATTTTTATTTAGGTATTTATATTTTAATTAAAAAGTTTTATTTGGGGAACAGTTTTGATGTTACTGATTAGGTACATACAGCTGCTTTTAATAATCTTTTATTCTTATTTATCTAAGCCTAAATCAAATTTAGGTAGGTATTTACCTAAACTTGCAAACTAAAATATCAATTGTATGAAAACAAAAATAAATTTTGAACACATAATAATGGAGCTTATATGTTACGACATTTTTAATTAAACTATTCCACTTGAAATGAGATTTTTTTTGAGAACACAAATGCAACTTAATAGGTATCTAAATAATATTAAATCTACTAGAGATTTCTGTAGCTAATCATATTGCACATTAAATCTACTACTTATAAATGAAGTTAACAATATCTTTTTTGATAAAGGAAACAAAAACATTTCTTCTTTTTAATTAAAACAAAAAACAATCTTCTTCAAATTAACATGTTAATTTTTACTTTGGTTCTAGTTATATTATTTTTACACAACCATTTAGCATTTTTCTTGAATTCATAATTATAATAATAGATAAACTATAAAAAATATTATAGTAATTGAGTTACAATTTAATTACCAAATATACTCAAGTAAGTTATGCAAGTTTCATTAAACACTTAGTAATTAAATTGTAGTAGAGGAATATTAAACTTCAAAAATAAAAGTTTTGATGCCTTTTCTCCTTGCAGCCTATTTCGGTGGGGTGTGTAAAGAAGACCTGCCCCACAAAAAATCTTTTGCTAGGTACACTTGTGGGTGGTGTTACTAAATATTGCCAGGCTATAGTAGAAAGGATACCATACTTCTTATTATTCACCTTCCACCATGTAAGTGGGTCTGCATCATTTTCCACATGTTTATCTATTAAATATTCATTAATGGTTTTTTAATCAAAACTTCTATAGGGTTTGGACTTTCATTTTCTCCTTCACTTTTACTGGAATCCAACAGCAATTTCATGGTGTCTCTTAAAGATGTAGATTTCCCTGATAGACAGGCACTGGATCAAGAGGTTTCAATCCCATGATTAGTCATTCTGGTACGTTTAGGATTTGAACAAGAAGATAGGCTTGATTCATAGTTTCCAATGGATTCTAAAATAGTTTTCACAACTTGATCTTTGGTTGAAGAATTTTTGAAAAATTTCACTTTGTATCTCGGGTTAATGAAAGTGGCCGTAGCAAACAATACGTAATTTTCCAAATGAGAAAATCTGTGACATAATTCTTGTTTTAGAACAAGAATCGTGTTTCCGATGCATTTGTTGGTCACATCAAATTCATCAATTACCTTTTCCAAGGTGGCCAATAATGGAATTACTGAGGATATGGAAATATTGGCTGCACCTAGTTGTTTTGTAATTTCTTCAAAAGGCCTGAGCAAAGCAATTAGTTTTTCCACAATTATCCACTCTTGGGAAGTTAGTTGTGAAATTTTGTTATTTGTGGAAGTGTAAAGACACAACGAATCTTTGTTTTTCAAAATGTGCTCCAACATATAAAAGTTGCTATTCCATCTTGTAACACACTCTTGTATAATCTTAAGCTTTGGTTGATTGAGCCTTTCTTGTAGAGCTGCAAGTTCATCTTGAGCAATATTTGAGTGGTGAAAATGAGTTGCCATCTTTTTACATTTTGTAATCACTGCAATAATGGAATCTTGTGCCTTAAGCCCCCTCATTGACAACCAGTTGAATTTGGTGTGATGAACAATCAATGTCTTTACTGCATAACAATGAAATACCTTTTTTCATGTTAGTACCAGTACCACCATCCCAAACATTCCTTTGCACTTTTTTTTGGTATTTCCCATAATGACAACATGGTTTCAAGTCTNGTATTTCCCATAATGACAACATGGTTTCAAGTCTTATAGCTATATTTTCACCAGTATGTCGGCCATCGTTAAATACCTCTGCTTTTAACACAATCATTTTTCTTTCAAATTCTTTTGTTACGCCGTGGCATGTAAAACTCGGCAATGATACTCCTGAACAAGAATCAGACCAGATATCAGTTGTAAAAGCCATTTTTTCAAATTATTTGATTAATTACATAACTTTATCTTTTACCTTGTCGTAGAAATTCTCGCATATAAACAAAATCAAATGTCGAGTTTTTAAATTATACGACTGACATAGGTGGTTCATCAATCTGACATATCCAACGCATTCCACAAAACTAAAGGGTAAGTCCTCCAAAGCAATCATTTCGCTTATTAAATTGTTAATTTCCACAGACTTGGCGTTGTTATTATTCCATTTTTTAGTTTTTTCAACGCAATCAGTCAAAGACATTTGTTTTAGGTCGGTTTTAGTACATTGTCGCGAAGAGGACATCAAAGAATTTGTTGTAGAAGCATTCCGTTTTTCATTTTCCCGTTTTTAAATTCATTATACTCATTTTTATGCATACCTTCCAGGTGATTTCTCATAGCACTAGTTGATTTTCCTTTGCACGAGTATTGTTTGTTACATATTTTGCAATTCACATTTTCAGCTTCACATCTCGTAAAATAAGTTCAAACTTTGCTAACATACGACTTACCCATGTTGAAATATCACTAATTACTTTATAACAATTTAACAATGGTTTCTATAGAAATTCAACAAATAAATGTAAGTAACCTCAAAACAAATCTTTACGAAAAAACTATTAGCAGCTAACTTCATTTAATGAGCGAGCCATCACGATTTGTTTACTTCGTGCAGTATCTGCTACTTTCGGTTTAAACATGGCCGGTCCTAAACGCGCGGTCAAAGTGTGAGTTTGTGGGCGTATACTTTGGGCGCTATATTGAAAAAGCCAATATTCGCATTCGCGAATATTGGAGATGAATATTCGCATTAGCATTCGCGAATGTGGGAAATCCAACATTCGTAACAGCACTAGTTTGGGGCATGTGCATTTGTCGTGAAATGGGACCCCTGATACGTCTAGATACGACTCTGACAGGTGAGAGATACGTAAGCATCCTGTCCGATCACCTGCACCCATTCATGCCCATTGTGCATTCCGACAGACGTGGAAAATTCCAGCTGGACAATGCGACACCCCACACGTCGAGAGTTGCTACCGAGTGGCTCCAGGAACACTCTTCTGACTTCAGACACTTGCATTGGCCACCTAAATCACCAGACATGAAAATTATTAAGCATATCTGGGATGCCTTGCAACGTGCTGTTCAGAAGAGATCTTCACAGCCTCGCACTCCTATAGATTTGTGGACTGCCCTGGAGGAATCATGGTGTGAATTGCCTCCTGAATACCTTCAGGCATTAGTCGAGTCCATGCCACGTCGTCTTAAGGCACTTCTGCGTGCTCGCGGGGGCCCTACACGATATTAGGCAGGTGTACCCGTTTTTTTGGCTCTTCAGTGTATTACTTCTTATTTCACAAAAACGGGACGGAAGAAAATTGTGCAAACCACGGGAAAACGTAAATACCGAGATTGTAAATAAGAGGTTTCGCTGTATCTAGATAAAAAGAAAAAAATTCCAAGAAATTGCAATTTTTGGAACACTCAAACGAAACAAAAATTGGAAAAATTTATCTAAGCTGCCTCCATCCCGCATTTGTTGCTCTACGAAACAGAATGTCAATATGCCAATAAGATACACCTTTGTACATTATGGAAGATCGTATTAAGAGGAAAACATCTAAGTAAGCTGCAGGAAACTTCTTTTCTGGCAGTAAAAGTATTTATGCATTGTTTCCATCTCAAAACTTGTATATAAAAAATGTAATGATTTTTATTAAATGGGGGAAAAAGCAGAAATTTTTAAACTTCAGTAAGTTAATTGTAACAACTATTCTAATAGTTTATTTTGTTGTGTTTTTCAATAAATTGTGATCTACAAAGCAAAAATCAATTATTTATTTTCCAGACAAGATAAGTGGCCTGCTCAAGTGGATAGTTCGATTGCTAGCCAGTATATGTAATTAATGCACAACAGTGGATATAGCCAGGAAAGTGGAATATGGGCAGCAAAGGATATCAAGCATCTGGTCAGAGATAAATAATTAAATAATTTCAAGCTATCATTTTGATTTTCACCGAATTATTAAACTAAAATTTTCTCATTTTCAATTTAATTTATATTTAGTTAATGCCTGTTTGTTTCATAATTATCTCTTTACATTTATGTACTTTTCTACAGAGTATGATGTAATTAGTTTCCTTTTCAATATATTTTAATTTACCCAATTTTTTTTTTTGTGTTATGTCTGGCCCAACCTGTAAAAAAGTTATGTGAAGAAATTGAGAACTACTGAAGTAGAATATGATGTCTCACTGTAATTTCATAAACGTGGTTGTGCAGATGTGTATTTCAAACTAAAGCAACCTTTGTATTCTGTTTGAAACAGGGAATAAAATAGAATGAAATATGTGAGTTTTGTGTGGAGCTGTTACTTTTAAGATGGGATTGAAGATGAAGCCCAACTGCAGCATTAGCTCACTGGAAGAAATATTTAATGGTTACTTATAACAGTTTTCTTACTTCTGATGAAACACTTTAGCAACAACCAGTTATTTCACTGCTGGGTGATGAAAAGCAAGGTTCCCCATCAAGACCGTACGTCTTGTAGTCATTGAAACGGAAGAAGAATATTGCCCACCTTTAGAAAGGCGAAACTTCCTGTCCCATGTGCAGCTGATCTTAATTGGGATAAGGTGTTTACCTGTCACAGTGGTTGCACAGATAAGCTAGTGCAGTAAGAAATTAACCACCACTATACAACTACATGCATTTCTGGCATCCGGCATGGCAAAAAGAAATTACTCCTACGACTCTTAATACAAGCCATGGCCATTCCTCTCCTGTTTCTGTTTCTCTGACCAACTTGCTTAGTCTCTAATGACCTCACTGTACACGAGATGTTAAGCCCTACCCTACCCTCCCCTACCTTACCTTACCTTACCTTACCTTACCTTACCCTATCCTACAATATATTACCTTACCTTACCCTACCCTACCCTACCCTACCCTATCCTTCCCTTCCTTACCGTACCCTTCCTTACCCTTCCTTACTTCCTTCCATTTTCTGCCCCCACACCCATACTTCCCTTCCATGACCCACTTTGGAATAGATTTCAAGTTTGATTTCATGTGGATGACATAACCTCAAAGTGTCATGGCTCCCGACCCGGGCGTCCTAGTATTACAGATGCCTTGTTGGGATTGCCTACTTTTACGTATAAGTGGCTTCTCAGTACAGTTCCATTTTTAGAATGCTTGGACCAGATGTTTGATTTTCAAGGTTGCGAACTTAGAAATCTATGGAATCTTGTGTTCAGCGTAATAGTGATCTACATCTCATATTTTATTTACTATTTAAATGTAATACTGTTTCTGTATTTGATACTTTGTTCATGTTTCTTTGTTTTAACCCTATTATGCGTAGTATTAAACTTATTTTTATCTCTTAACACTGAGCAAACTTGTTTAACATAAACATTATCTGCTTTAGACACAAATACTAAATCCACCAATATTCCTAAATATTTCCCTTGGTCAGTATCATGGAGAACATAATGATGGCTGCAACTATCCTGTCATTCCAAATGAAGTGGTCAAACACCAGTTGACTGACCGTTTTTAAATAATCTGATTGATTTTTTTGTGAAATCACATTAACATGTTGATATTTCAAAATTACCTTTACTTTAACTGTTACTGCTTTTTGCGTGATGATTGTTCCACAGGGTGCTGCATTTTAAAAGGTTTGCAGGATTTGTAATATCTCTGCTTCTATCTGTCTGTGCTATTAGTATGTAACATTTCAATATATAAACCCACCATGCCCATTCTTGGCTGTGGTTGTAGGATTTCTGTTAATGAAAATTACCTTCGATTTTACTTCAACCTTACTTAGGTTGTTACCTGCTCTCTTATTGGCAGTCATCTGACCATGCCATATCTCCTCCAACCAGAAATGGCGATACAAGAGCCAACCAGGATAATTTTCTTTCGTTCACGTGTTTTATAAAATTCAATGCTTACAACCCTCTAGGGAATAAATTAATAATAACAATAAAAATTGGAATACTGAATATCCTCTTAAAAACCAATTAAATCCAACTTACACATGATCTCTATGTCAATAAATTAGTAAAATAACCAAAGAATATACTGCACTTTGTTTAAATCATATAATACAGCTTAATTTGGAAATTATATTAAATCAATTGTCACCCTAAGAAAATACTCTGTAATCGTAGATAAATATAATATCTAGAACCAAAGTTAAATATAACACCCGAAAAACTGCAATGTTACAAATATTATACTAAAAGCATTTTTTTTTTTTTTTGTTAAGAAAATGGGTTACAGAATTAGTTGCAGACTTGATGCTTAAATTCAATATGCAGGATTCACCTTTTGATTTAGGGCTACTTGTATCAACATGGTGTCTATTCTATGGTTATCCAACACCATGTTAGCTTGACCCTTTGGGGATCCTAACTGTGTTGTATCGCCACATTTGTCTCTTTGGTTGGGTGTGAGTGAAGTGGGGCATAAAACTATTAAATCCAACATGTGGTCTTGTTATTGGGTTACATACTGGTTATGATATCATTGCCTTACACGTTACCTAATTTCTGCTACCTTCTGTTACCCCACAGGCACAACAGAATGCAAGTTTCTATAGCAGAAGAGACGAAAGAATGCATCAGTTCATAACCCAGACGTTACCTAAAGTGCTAACAGAAAATTGTAAATGGCAGGCAAAACTACTCGCGAATGGTTGGACAGTCCGTGTTGGTAGGGGTAAAGTCTAATCTGTAGGCATTTTGTGGTGCATCCAAAAGTTAGAAATATTGTTTGTTTTTTTTTTTCTTTCCTTAAAGACTGTTTTTTTTTTTGTCTCTAAGCATGAGTATTGCTAATGTATGGAAAATTATAAGAGTAGCGAAAATGCTTATGTATGGAAAGCAAGGTATTTACATATTCTGTATGACTGACATGCCACTCATTAAAACATTATCAAATTAAATATTTTGCTCTAACAAGCATAATAATCAATCTTGTGTTTCCTTAATTTTACAAGTTTTTACACGTAGAAAGTCAAAAGAAGACAAAAATATTACAGTATTTAAAATATGGCTTTTATGATGTGAGTGTTAAAATAACTTATGCTACACAGCTTAAATTATCTACTTTAAAAACCAACCAATTTGATTAGCAAAGAACCACAACCAGTTGACTGCACTGTACAGTTAGTTGCATATTAATGCTTTTTGACAAACTTATTCTAGAAATAAACATTTTATAACTAGAACAAGTCGTGAACAGCAATAAAATGTATCACATGAAACTACTAAAATTTCTGAACTGTAAAGTCTTAAAATAGTAGCACAAAATCACGCACCATGCCACTGAGCTACACACACATCTTTCAAATATAAATCCACAATTACCGTGTGTTTTTGAAAGTTGTGTTTATTTATGTTATTATGACAGTGTCAGTTATTTGAAATGTTTCGCGTTACTTACGTTTACATTAAGTTTCATTTTGTACAGAAATACTTTTTACAGAATCCGTAATCTTTTCATAAACAAACATGTACAGCTTGAAGTTGTTACTCGGGTGTCTGCCATCTTGTCTGTCGCAGCTCCGTGGGTAAAGCAGAAATTAGAAAGGTTTCGGGCATGCCCATGGGTACGAAAACCTTGTATACCCAGAGCTAGACCTCTCCGGAGGGGACTGAATTGTAACTTACGCTGGAGCATAAATACTAGCAGAAAATGGGTATGAAAACTGCTGTGGAAATGGGCATTGTGTAGGGTCGACTTTAGGTACGAGAGGGTTGAGAGGTTTGGCAGTTTTTTATGCATATGTTGGCTTTGAATCTACTGGAAATCCAGTATTTTATCCAAAAAATTAAATTATATTGGCAAGAGCGCAGTGTTTATTTTTTTTGTAGTATGTACAAAATATATTGTATGCAAATACTGTAAACATTTTGGCTTGCGATGTCAAATATTACTAAGTAAACATGTAGATGCCCCAGAAACGGCCAAGACATCATTTAAATTTAGTTTTTTAGTGCCTATGTTTAAAAATTCCATTAATGATCTTGTGCTGCTGCAACTTGAATATTGTCTGTGATATACTCCATATTACAAGCATAGGCCTACATTCTCAATACCTGATATTAATCAAGGCAGTATTAAAGGTTTGAATTAGATATATTTTATCATCTGCATCATTATAACTTTTAAAATCTGTACCATTGATTTGTTAGCTATTTTCATGAGTAAAATATTTCTCTATGAAACAGAATGTGACAATTAATATATAGTGCATTGCTGTTTTTAAGCAGCTCAACTAATTATAAACATTATCATTGCAAGTGGGAATCGTGCCGCACAATGCCGCTGGTTGGCGAGTTTTCTAGGAGACCTCCCATTTTCCCCGCCCCTTCATTCCGGCGCTGCTCCATACTCACCTCACTTCACCCTCATCGACTCTCAAGACTTTGATGTTAAGAGTTGCCCAAATCTCTTCACTCACTCACATTATCATTCATAGGAACTTAGCATGACCTTGAAATTTGGCCAAATTAATCATTTTGTATGTGGGTTCTTGTAACTTATAAAATTTGCATATTTTACCTAAAAATCAACAGTATTTCTTGTTAAAAACTTGAATTTAATGTGCTTTAGGCACAATGTGTGAAGAATCCAAGTTAAAACCATGATGTTCCTTTTATGCCAATCTGTCAGACCTGCGCATCACAATAGTGTGCCTGCTCTAGCAGATTGCAGTATGAAAAACTAATTCATCATGGTAAATTCCGATAGAGATAATTTACTCAGTTTCACAATCAAAGATCGTTCATTCATGTCTTAAACCCTAGCCACCCTACTGAACGTGTCTTATGTAGCTAGCGACCTTTGTCATGCCTAGCTTTAGGAAAACTGGTCTTTCCTGTTTAACGACTTTGAGAAACACGCCTTTGCATACCTGTAACCTTTAACTGGTGGTTTTGATGAGTATTTTTCCCCCCACTTTACCCTATTCAGCTGTCGTAGTGATTGTTGGCCAGTTTTGAAATGTGGCTGACAGTCACATAGGTGCAGTAAGATAATGTAGAGAGTTAAAAAATCAACTTTCTTAGCATGTTTCAGGGATGTTGACAAGAGTTTTGGGATCAGTACTTTTCAGACAGTTACAGCACTCATAGTTTTTATATACATAATAAGATTAGTGCCACAATTATTTTGGGAAATCATAAATTTTCACTATTATTGTCATTTGAGGTTTGTTACATTTACAAAATATTTTTGATTGTTATGGGTAAGAAAGAAGTTGTGAAAGTCAAAGTAGCATCATAATCTGATAAAGATTAAGCATAATTGGTAAGGAAGTAATTATGAATCCAGTTTGGTGGGCACATATGTTTATATTAGTATCCTCAGTCATAAAATAAAATGTATTATTTTGCCAAGGATGTGGTTTTCATTGATAAATTTAAAAAAAGAAAAACAAATTTTTTGTATGTTTTATTAAAAAAAAGTAATAAGTACAAAATATTGTAATAGTTCAACAAAGAAGCTACAACTATTAAAGAAGTAAGTTGTCTGGTCTGACTATCCAGACATGACAATATTGCACACTTTATCTGACTAGATTACTGCATGCGAAACACATTAATACAACATAGTTTGTGTCTTCTCAGCTACAGACTCTAAAGGCTAGTCACATTATTTATACAATGCCTTTAATATAAAATGTTTCTCATGCATATTTGGGAGGGTAAGCGTGAATTTGGTTATGGTCATAGGTTTTATTGAAATATGTCTGTGAACACACATTACCAGGGATGGTGTACGGAGTTTGAGCTCACTCTAATGCGTGTGTGTAGAAATCTTATTTTCATTGAAGTATTTTCGTACTTAACTAGTATTAACATATATTTTTTGTTGTTTCTACATTCTTTGCGTTATGTTACTAGAAACCTGGCAATAAGTACAGAGGATTTGTTCCATTATAGAAGGCATTCAAAAAAATGCAAGTAACCATGTGGAAACATAGTATTGGAGCCAAATGGAAAAATTGGAATTTCACACTCCCGGAATCTCAAAAGCTGTAATGTCCAAAACTGGAGAACTTGGGGTAGGGGATAAGGGTTCTGTTTAAAGCTCTTTCTGTTGAGTTCCTGAAATGTTTGCCAGTAGTTCCGTTGCAATTTATATTTTCACCAGTTTTTTGTTGAAATTAATTTTTCAAACTAGCCAGAACATTTTATAAGTTATTTTGCAATGTTAAAGCAGTAAAAAAAATTGAGTATATGATAAACAGTCATTTTATTGCTTTTCATATTTCTGGACACAGGACATTCTCACACAGACTTGATTTTAAAATTTTCTGTTATTCCTCAGCATTTTATCCTACTTATTAATGTGTTCTATAAACAGTGTGCGCGCGCATGCATGTGTATGGTTCATGTATGTGTATTTCAACTTCACCTCTCAGAATGTTTGATGATGGGAATATGTATTGGTTTCTCTTCGGAAAGTTGTTATGTATTGCAAGCAATCATAAATACAATGCACTATTTTTGAAAAATTAGATTTTGTACATTAATGGAAATATGTTTTGTTCCTGTTTGTATGTTTATATAATTGTTAACCATTCTTAGAGATAAACTCCTCCTTCCCTCCTTTACTAACATTTTCTAAGTTTGCAAATACATTTAAACTAGAGTTGTATGGTTCATGGTTGTGTGGTTTATGGTTCATCATTTAATGAGATAGTAGTTTTTCCAGTTCACAATGATCATCAACAGGTGTTGCTCTTAATTGTTCATGGTGTTTGTCTTTGTTGAATGCACACACCACTAGCATTCTTATTTCAGCAATTATTTTCTCGTCAGTGGATGTTCTACATTCGAGTGCAACCACTCTTTCTTAGAGTATTTAACTGAAGTCTTTTTTTTTAACCAACACTGTATGCAGAAAATAATAAACAAATTACTGTGTACTCGACAATTCAGAAGTCAGCTACATGTTAGCTGATAGAGAGGTTGGCATTTAACAAGAAATAGAAACACTTGTACGAATGGTGGCTGAAATGAGGGGTAATTGGACTAATCTTTCTGCTTCTCTTTGTTTTTTTCTTTGTTCTTCTCTTTTTCCTTTTCTTTATTCTTTAGCTCAATCTCCTTGAATTTAAGGGTTAGGTAGTGATCGACTACTGGCCCAGTGAAGTCCTCAGGGAAACTAGGTGTAACAGGTAAGATGTATTTATAGAGCCGCTCGTTGAGAACATATAGCTGCGTAGTAGATGCACATCTCACGTTGAACCACCAGTCACATGTCAGGGCCACTTGACTGAAGATGGTACCATTGGGGCAGAGGAAGGATGCCTGCCCGCCATTCAGATCACAGTAATGCCACACCTGTAACACATTACAAATTAGTTTTATTGGTATAGTTTCTTGCAGCTACATAGAAGCACGATGAGCATAACTCCTGTATGGTTCATTCATAGTATGTTCTCACTTTTCTGAAGTCCTGCTAAATTCCTACCTTAAAGTACCAATTTTATAGGCCTAATATTAAAAAAACATTGTTACCAAGTGAAGTCTTAATTTCAAATGCCAATTGCTTTTACATTCTTCAGCTCTTCAAACAATAATGACATAAATAAAATAATAAAATACAAATGTTAACTATTTAACCATATTCAGCTGAACTTTATATGAATTGAAAATGTCTGTATTGGTGGTGATTCTCTTGGTTATTTTACAGGTTATTAAAATATTTGTGTTATTCGCAACTTGGCACAATACACATATTAAATGTTAATATTTTGCAGTGACTGATAAACCATCGGATGAAAAACTTTACAAAATGTATTTAGTTCCTTATTATTGAAGTGGGTTGGGTTGTTTTTAAAATACAGACTTGACAAAATATATATTACCATTAACAAGCATCCACTCCAGCAAAAAAAGATGAAACACAGGCACACAACTTTTGTCACCTATTGTTATGTAACTTTTACCTCTGTAAAACATTGGCAACAAACTTAATGGTGGTAAACATTGTAAACAGTCCAGTGCATGCATAATAATACTAAACCTTTTATTTTGCTTATATGCTCATATTTTTTCAGAAAATGTTGTTTCTATTAGAATTTTTTTCCTGACTAGCCTGTAGCACTTTGAACAATGTATTGGAACTATGGAAAATATTGAATTCACAGAAATGTCTTGGCACATTGCATAATAGTGTTTCAGACACCTATAAAAAAGTTCCAGAGTTATGATGTATAAGGAGATGTGACCTTTCAATAATTAATATATAATCATAAACATCTTTCACATTCAAAAATATGTAAACTTCATACATCAAGCTCTCATTATACACTGAGTTGACCTAACGGTTATGGAACTCTGCCAACAAGAGCCATTTCATGAAAATGTCACTTTTTCCTTCTAACTGAAACTCATATGTTGGAATATTTATACACTTACAGTAGAAACCCAAATTTGACATTACTTTTGTACTTAACTAGGAAGATCGAAAAAAACANTGTTGGAATATTTATACACTTACAGTAGAAACCCAAATTTGACATTACTTTTGTACTTAACTAGGAAGATCGAAAATATGTGTAGAAACTTTATTCAGTAATATAAGTATTTTTCACAGGGATAAAAAGAAACAATTCATCATGTAATGTCAATTTTGCTAACTGAACAGTTGTAACTATCATGTTACCATATCTTAGTATGTATTTTAATACATCAAAATAATGTAGTAATTTTGGATCAGCATTTCAGATACCATTATTTATGATACAGTATCTGATGAAACAATGTGGTAATGGGAATATTGTAAAAATAATGTAATGAAATTGAAAACATTTATCATTCACTTGCTAGAAGTGCTGAGAAATTTCACAAATGTGAACATAATGAACTTCAGCAAAAAAAGAAAAACAAGAAATGGGCTACACCTACACAGTTTTCTTCCTAACTGGAAAAAAAAATACACTAAAAAATTTACCGCTCATCAGATGACAAAAAAAATATTTCAACAAGTAATGAAATATGTTTCTAGAGGATGTTGCTACCATAGCTGCAGCAATAAGACTTTGTTTGCCAGGAAGGCTCAGGAGGTTGTGCTTTCATAATTAAATTTATTATTTATAATAGCAATCCTTAAAATTTTAAGAACTTTCATATGCTAACTCTTTAAGTGAGTTTAGCAGTGTTTTCCTGTAACACATCATTAAACTACAATTCGTTACAATTGGGAATGTTTCAAATATAGCCATGGGTTGAGAGCACTTAAGTACCCATACTACCTGGGTTTGAGTTGGCTCTCGGCTGTCCTAAATATTTCAAAGCACTACTGTCACAGTCTTTAACTCAAATGATTATGAAAGTTTATTTTATGAATATATAATGCTCCAGTGTTAATAACAGTATTAAATTTTAGTTTTATATGAGTTATTAAAAAAAAAATCAGGCAAGTATTTTATATCTGGGGGTAATATTTCGAAGGATGTGAAGATTACATCAATGACCTAAACCATAGACATTTCATATAAAATTATTTGATTACAGCATTAGAAAGGTGGTTAGTGTTGTATAACAGTTCTATTATTGCAGGAGCACTCACTGTGAAGGTGAACATGTGCCAACGTGCTCACATTGATTTTCATTAAAGGCTGTTCATTCATGGTAAAGTGAGCACTTTTTAAAGCCCTGCTAAGTTTCTACTTTCAGCCTTTTTGTTGTGTCTCTTTAAAAGAGTACCTATCAAAATAAATACTGCCATGTGACTTTCAGCTGGTGTTTACATCAACTGGCTCATTTGTCCACTGCATACTCAATGAAAACAAATAAAAAGCAATATTGTAATATTATACTAAACATGTACACCTTAATTTCAATGAATAATATTGGTTCATAAATATTGATGTTCACAAAAATTTTATGTTTGTTTAGACATATATTTAAACTTTACTTATGGTCGACCCTTCCAAGATCATAAGAAAATGTTTAGTTTGTCAATGGAATGGCATAAGAGTTTAACATAATTCTTTTTCGCATCATAAAAACGCCAAAGATGTTTTGAGCTTTTACCTTTAAAAACTGTGAATAGCTGATACACTTGTCCCTTAAAGAAAGGCATTATTTTAGAGAATACAGTTTTTATTTAATCCCCCATAAAAAAGACACTGTGCCTTAAAATGTTGTTAAATTATCTAAAAATTATGTTTAGCATCATTTACTAGTAGAATTTTATACTGCACTATTACCTCATAAATCAATATTTTAATTTAAAACTATGCACAAGCAAATGGTGGGCATTGTTAATAGATTATGAGTAATGAAAACAATAGTTGTGAAACTCAATGGCTGAATAGAATTGATTCAAATTTTTACAGTATACTTCCACAGTAATATTTGCCATTCAATGCAAGTTTCATGAAATTTCATCCAACCACACAGTTTTTAAAGTACATAACACTAACATTTGTTAAGACCTTCTGCATTGCTTTAAAAAAGAATCACCTTTCTCTATAAAATTGAAATGCCTTAACTTAGATTAATACAACTTAACCAGAATAATAATGCCACAATATCTAAGTAATGACAATGTATTTCATGAAACTGCATTCACACATTTAATGCAAAATCTAATTTTCCCCTAAATTACCTATTGTGAAGGTTAGTTGTGGAAGCTACTAGGTACTTACTTTTTGACTATCATCTCGTACAAAAACTATTTGGACAGACATTATACCACTGCTTTAACATATTCCTAACCCTAAATGAATGTTTCACGTGCAGTATAAAACATTTTCCTGGCATTATTGTTTCGAAACCAGGAACGTACACGCAGAGGTATCAACTCGTAAATTGGGAATTGTGTAAATACTAAATATCACACATATTTATTAAAGCTTTTAGAATTGCAACACGCATTGCAAGTATAACAAAACATACTCATCGGAAGTTTCTTCTAGTTCATTCGAGGTTTAAAACTTATCCCGACTTCAATTGCATTTTTGAAGTCAGCATATGTAAAATTATGGGACAAGAAACTATGTAGAAATACAGCAGTAAACAATAACTACTACTACCACTTTGCTCAGATTGGACATAAAAAAGGTTTATTTAAGTTAATGAACACTTTATTTCAAGAGTGAGAAACTGGCATTAAAAATAACATTGGCAGTGAACTGCTAGTTTGTTGACGCACAAGGGCGGATAGAGAAAAATCCTAAACAAAACACTGAACCAGCTATTTCAAATGTTATGTTAGCCAGGTGATGTGCAGAAATTAGGACCATAAATGTGATGCAATCATGCCAAATTTTATTCTTATTTGGATACAATAAAAAGAAACTGAATTACAGGTAGCAACAAGTTTTAACTTTATGACTAATAAGACGTTAAACATGAAACTACTTATTGTAATTCGCTGGAAACCTAACTGCGAGTACTGCTGTCATTGCATATGTGATAATATATGCAGTTACTGGCAGTGATTTTTTTCTAAGGTTTCTTTAATGAGAGCTCATGTTATCGTGAACTACCTATGTCAACCAGAATTGAAGGGTCAGGATTATAAGGGTACTAACTGTCATTTTATGGAAAATGAGTAAAGGTTTCACGATATGTAGTTTTGCCCATAGAATATGATCCACCAATTTGTTTTACAGTTAGAAACCTTGTAATCTCAGAAAATGTATTTGTTGATTTGGAGACCTGCCTTGGTGGTAAAATTAGAATGGTATTAACTGCAAAAGTAAAGTTAATATGGCTGTCCTATTGTGCCTCCATTAGTAATATAAGGGTACTTACTATCTGTGCCAGGCCACCGCATTCATCCAATGGGGAGGCCATGTGACCATCAGTGTTAGTTCAGTTTTTGTATTTCGCAATGGATATGCATACAACAAAAGTAAGTTAATTTTATTTTCGTACTTTTCTGTTGGTTGTTGCTTGTTGGTCCATAAAAATGTAATCATGCCTCTTCAGTATAACATATGTTGTTATACACAGTAGTTGCATAAAAGTACATACAACTTTCTATTTTCATAAGAAGTAGTTTTTAAAACATATAAACCACCAACAACTTACAATAGTAATGAACCTATTATTATATATTTTATCATATTGTAACTTACGTCACAGTTTTCTTCTTGTGAATACTGAAAGCAGTGTAATATTCCAGATCACTCTTTAAGTGTGTTTGCATTGAATAAGAAAATAATTTTGCCTCTCCATGCATTATTTCTGTTACCTGTCTCACATTCAATCCAGTTGAATCTTTCTCGTCTGCAGATCATTTCATCTGAAAATGATGTCAAACCCACCACATTTAGTCTCTCCATAGAAAATCCATTGTTCTGGAACTACACAAAATGTTTATAATGTTACAGGCCAGTAATAGTGAAGAGAGTTCCTCCACTGATGATGATGAAGAGCATGATTCTCAATCACCAGAAGGAAGTACTGGGTAAAGGAAACGGTGAACTCCGGAGAAGTGGAAGCAAAACCAGAGAAAACAACGTAGTAACAGTTGTGATGAATATGTATCCACAACAGGGAAAATAATATGTGGAACCAAGCTGTAGAGATATGTGCTATCTGAAAGTATGCAGCAGGGAAGCAATATTTGAGAAATTCAGGAGTCTGGGATTGTATGGTAAACAAAATCTGTATCTTTCTGGTCTTATAACTACTTCTACAAGTAATCGGACAGAGTGCGTGTTAGAACTCAATACAGTATTCATACTGTATTCGAGAAAATGGCACTACGCTAAAAGTGTATGTTGAAGCCTTCAAAACACTGTTCCAGGTAGGTTGGAAATACTTCAGAAGATTCAGCATAGTGTGTAAGCTTATGATCCAAGTACGCTGATGGATAATCGTGGTAAGCATTTAAAAAAAAATTATATCAGAACAGAAAATAGTAGTAGTACACAATTATATTAAAAAGTTCCCTACATTGCAAAGCCACTATTCCAGAAAAAAAATCCTAATAGGGCGTATTTATCACCTGCTCTTAACTTAACTAGGATGTACAAACTCTATAGAAGTGGAAAACCCCGTAAAGGTGGTGCTGTACAGAGACCTATTTTTGCACGACTTTAATTGAAGTTTTGGGCCACAGCGTGCAAACTCGTGTGTAACGTATGATGAATTAGCAGCTCAGTTAAGTGACCCGGACTTACAAGACGTACAGAGATCAAAACTTTTGATGCAAAAGGAAATGCATGTACGTAAGGCAGATTCAAGCCATAAACATTTAAATGCAAATATACAGAAATCAAAGGACACAAGTATATCTCTTGAAGTACTTACATTTGTTATGCAACATACGCTACCCATGCCATAATTCAGCCATTCTCAGGCATTCTACCAGAGATAGTTATGGGTATATAATGAGAGTGTTCATGTGTGCTCCACTGATGATTCATACATGGTGATGTGGGTTGAAGGACAAGGCAAGCATGGTTCGAGTGTAGTAGTTTCTGCTATCCTGGAAGTTTTAAGTGAACTGTGTAAGAAGAAGATTCTTCCAGTGAAGGAGCTGATTCTGTGGAGCAATGGTTGTACAGGTCAAAATAAGAACGTCTTCATTGTTGCGCTGTAGTCCTATGCCGTCCAGAAGTTTCACTAACAAAATACGACACAGATTCCTGTTTAGCGGCCACACGTTTCTCCCATGTGACCGGGACTTCAGTCCCATAGAAAAATTGAAGACGACGACACATTAAACATTAACGAGATTCGCACTTCGGAAGATTGGATTCGTTTAGTGGGAGACAGCACGCCATGAGAAACCATTCATGGTACTACACTGATCTGATAAGTTACACTACTTTCAGTTGTCACAAAACTGGATGACCTTGTATACTTCCACGTCTTACGTGCTAATACAAAGAGCCAAGTCACAGTGAACCTGGTTAAAGTTCAAGATCTGAAAAACCAAACGCAATATGTACCAACAAGCACAATGCAGTCTTCCTGGAACAATTTCTTTGCTGAACAAAGGAAACTAGCTGCCAATGCCAACAAAGCAACACTCACGGGTGCACAGATACAGATGAGGAACAAGAACTCGTGAGTTAAATGGGAAATTGGGATGTGTAAATGATTAAAACAAGATCTGCATATGTATCAACCAAGTGTGTTAGAGAATCAGGACATAATATTATAGACTTAGAACAAAATGTATGAAAATATAATTTTTCTTGCTGGTACATTTAGCACCCTTATAATATTATAGAGACAGCAAAGTAATTTTCACTTTTTCTTTAATATTTATATAATTTTATATTGAAACTTGATTGTGACTTTCAATAAATACTACCTTGATCTATACAGTAAAATAACATTATTTCTGTAACCTATTCGTGGAATTAAATATACACTTTATAAACTTTTTTTGTTCTCTTCTTAAAAGTAATAAAAATGCAGTTAGTACCCTTGTATTTTTGAACCCTTCAATTGTGTGTGTGTTACTGTGCGTGCATTTTTGTGTTCTTGCATATGTGTGCACGTGCGTGCCTATTCGTGCGCATGTTGTTCTGGCATGATTATGTAATTGTAAATTATTGGGGTTTATTCCTCATTTGACATTTTGAATTTTTTATACCTTTTATACATTGGATACACCATCCATGGAACAAAATAATACTCCTGCTACAATATTGAAGTGTATGTAGTTGCAGGGTGTCATCGGATAAAACATTATCTGAGCTGCTCGAGGGTGCCCTTCACTATGAGATAAAATCTGTTTCACTTCATTGCGTGTTTTAGTGCCGTGTTTATTTATTTTTAAATTTAACGACTGGTGGTTTGACACTGGTCTGTACTGTTGAAACCACATAAACTAACTTCAAAATGAATGGAATGTATCCTCAAAAAAATGCTAGGAAAGACCACCATAGAAGACGTCCTGTCAAAAAATAAGGTGCCTAATACCTTCACTATATCTTTATATTTCACCTTAACTGTATACTGCGCCCATGCATTCGCACAGTAATTACTGTATATTTTTTCCCCGCCCTCTCGCACTCCCTTTGATGTTATTCCGGCAGTCAGTGTAGTGAATGCAGCTCATTCACAAGTTACAACAAATAGATGTGTGACCATGTGCATGTTTAATGCAGTTATTGCTTTGTAGACTTTGTGCGCAGGAATGAATATGTGAAGAAAAATTGGTATGTGCCATAATATAACCTACTAATCGTCGCACCGAACAGCTTTTCTGAAGTGACATTTTAAATATAATTTTTTACCTGGCATGATGTGTCTGGGTCGCCGAAAAACCCCTTGTAGCGCTGGTTCTTGCAGCTAAACGTTGTTTCTGGAATGCGGAAGTATGTGGGGTAGTCGACACCAGGCGTTCCGGGGGTACTCCCTTTGCTGTCGGGGTCCGGATAGGTCTGCACATGGGACTTGAGACCATAGAAGGTCTGTGGCAGCATGGGCGCATAGTCGTATGACGGGAGTTCATCAGAGGTTGGCGATGTCTTCGTCACGTAGTCCACACCGTGCACCTCGTTGGCGCTGTCCGGGACGACGACGGGCCTAGCGGAGGTGACCTGTGCGATGTTAACCGGCGGCCGCACCTTTGGAAGCTTGCGAGGGACGTTAATGGTTGTTAGGGTTGGCTGGAGCTTCGGCGTGGCGCTGTAGATGTAGGCACCGGGAGATGGCGTAGGTACGAAAACAACTTTAACTGGCCTGGATGTCGGGATCGCAAAGTGGTTGGCTGTACTGAACGGCCGAGGGGTCGTGTCTGACGTTACCGGTACGAAGGAGGTCGTGCTTGAGGTGTAAGTTTTGGTCGGAGACTTGATGCCGGCAGCTCCATTGACGCTTATGACCGGGACGGGTACGACCTTTCTGTAGTTGGGCATCTCGCGGAAAATCTTGGCGAGTGTAGCCTCCGTTTCTGGGGAAATGCGGTTGGCGCGGTGAAGGATGTCGACGATTTGCGCAAGCGTCTCCTGGCCACTGGTGCCAGCACTCTGGGGCAGCTTCCTTGCCAGTTGGAGGAGGTAGAGTATCTGTAACAGGCTGACCGGCTTAGACGTGGGTCTGGGACTTGTGACGTACGTTTCGGCAGGCCGTGGTTGGTACACGTACTTGGGTCTCTCCACGAAGTACGTCTGTGGCCTGGCCGGCGTGAAGGGCCGCGGCGTCAGCAGGTAGGCCTGCAGTGGCGTCAGCTGAGGAGAGGGGTATGGTGGAAGCGTGGCGAGGTTGCCCGGGTACTGGGGCACCGACCCCGCTGTGAACACAGGCACGCGGCTCATCTGGGAGTGGTCTGGAGAGTCGTCTGCGACATTCTCTTGGGCGAAGTAGAATGTCATGTAGGGTATCAGACGCCGAAAGCGATCCAGGGACCTCAAAGACTCTGCGCTTCCGGTGTAGTTGGCGGCGTACGTCGTACTTGCGACACCTGCAGAACAGAATAAACATGGTTCAAACCACCACTCTTAGACTGGAATTCATAGTCGAACGCTTGTTTGGCAAATAGTCATATACTTCATGAAGTAACACTTCTTCGTTAAGCATTACTTATTTGAGCAATGAATTCATAAATAGTTTCTTGACGAAGTTATTCTTATTGAAGTATTACTTGTTTGAGGCAAGCTTTACTTCATGAAGTAGCCAAATAAGTATCTTCATAATATCAGTATCAACATAAAAACAGATAAAATTGCCATTTTATTTACAGCAGTCACCCACACGAACTCACTTTTTACATTAGTTATTTTTTAATGTTTCACTGGTATTATGAATAGATTAAATTTATTATATCGCACATTTTAGATTAAAATAATTATGTATGCAATAAAAGCGTGTTTGTTTCACATGTTATGTAATATTTTTTTCTGAAGTTTGTTTACAGTGGTAAAAAAAATGTACTTGATTTGCACATTCGACGAATATAAATTATGTGTATGTTGTTTTAATGACATGCCAGTTAATTTAAAACCTACAATACCTTGTAATCATAAAATTCCGGGGATTTCCGGTCAGTGTCAATAGTCGGCATCGCCGTCGCGCGAACATTTTCGATCGTAAAAGTGCTTGCTCGCATCTCGTGCTACCGACCAGCCATCATAACCTCTGTCAGAACTTATTGCAAACATATTCGATAATAACCTAGCTAGTTTTGGCACTATTTTGTTGATAATTTTTGTAATATAAATTATTCAGTGATCCTGTTTTGTCTACTGAAATTTGTGTTGTGATTTATTAACTACCCTTTTGTAAAAATCAAAGCTATAATGTTACCAAAATATTCTTTAGGTATAAAATCTGTTCATTTCAGCGTAATGGATATTTCGCCGCAATAATGATTAAATGTCTGTTTTCGTGATGATTTTTAATTTGCGTTTGTGTTTATTTGGAAACGAAATGCTGTTTTCTTGTTGAATCTTAATGTGCGACGTTTTTATCTATAAACGTTAGGTCGTTTTCTTGTTATACCTGCGATTATATTACAAATAAGAAACATTCAAAATGATTTGATGCTCATACTTATGCGTCGTAAGGTACTTCATATACAAATTGTTACAAATCGTCCTGGTACGTAATCAAAATCCATTGTACACAAAGGTTCAGAAAAGAGGTTATGTTTTCACATCAAAGTGTAGGATTTTAATTTTCCCATTTGTTACACTAACTACCTCATTTATATTCGTATTTATGTAAAATGTTTTAAGGTAATAACATTTGGAATGAAAATATATCATGCAAAACCTAGTCTGAATATAAATATTCCGTGCTTAAGTTCACCGCGAAGCAGACTTAATGAAGAAGTACTTATATATGATAATAAGGAATTATTCTTTGACTATGAATACTTGAGAAATAAGTAAAACTTATTTCGTGACTATGAATACATAAGTAGTACATCATGAAGCATTACATCAAGCTATCAAAATAAGCAATACTTGTATCTGGCACTATGAAAGGAAAATCATACTTAAGCACGAGTATAAGTAATTCTTCTTTCAAGTATTGTTCATATGCTCACTATGAATTCCACATAGCAATTCTACATAGCTTTGGCTGTGGTTTCGTCAAGACAATGTAATTAGGTGTCTGAAGTTCGTATTTACATTTCATAAGTGATACTTAAACTTGTCTCGAGCGCATGCAAGGCACGTCTTCATGGAGGCCGTGTATTTTTGTATGCCTTAATACTGAATACTTCTGTTGGGTAGTCACTACTTGAGATCGCAATTTCGAACGTTTTGTAGTCTTTGAGACTTTGCTTAAGAAGGCAAATAAACCGTCTTCGCCAAGTTTATTGTAGATGGCGAACGCTGATTGGATAGCTTCATACGTCGAACTAAGGAAGATTTCTGCAAGATGGTGATTTCAGAGCGCGATTAATGATGTAATTGCCCATGTGGGCGAAAATCTACACTGCCGTGCTGCGAGAAAGTATACAAGAGAAGTGAAATTCTACAGATACCAATTTTGGAACTTAATTCGCATAGTTGAACTTAATTACCACTGCTTACTTTATAGAAACTAGGTATAGTCTGTTCACGGTTTCTTCACACTTTTTGAAAAAAATGTTTGAAAAATTACTCCATGTATGACGTGCTTCGTTGTTCCATAAATGTGTTATGTAGCACAAGCGTTTTATACTTGTGTTAACATATAAATACCTTATTTTTGGTTAAATTGAACTTATACTTCCATTTTATCTATCAATTATATATATATATTTGTTACCTAATATGAATAAAACAGGGATGAACTAGGTGCGTTGGTAATGCCTAGTAAGACATAATTCTTATGCAAAATATTATTACACTGAGATTGCACGAATGCCGTGCGTTGTTCCTTTGGTGTAATTTTCTAAACACGATTAAGCTTTGTTTGCATAAGGCGGGGGAGTATCCTGAAAGTGGAACTTCAGCAGGGCTTCAGAAAAGTTGGAAGTAACCAAGAATGAACTATAGTGCCAAACGTAATAATACTTGATTACAAAAAATAAATTTTAGTTTTCAAATGTTTTTAAAATTTATAAGCGTATACATAATAAACAATGCATACTAAATTATACTGTGTGCTAAATCAAAAATACAATTAAACATTTGGTTAATATCCTTTTTAAACAGTTAATGATTAATACATGTAAAACGTCTTTGCCTTGTATATGGTTTTAATTATTTTAGTTCAACAAAGTCTCACGATTAAATGCTGAGTTACTTATTGCCCGAGCCTATAAATAAATCACCTTATTCATACAGTTCTCTTTACTATATGTTGTTATATTCGCCCGCGACATTTTCCCAAGGAAATAAAGCCATTTCGTTACACTTCATTAAATTAGCGTCACTTTGTTCAAAATATTATTTTTTATTTGCAACTGTAACGTATAATTTAAAATACTTTCTTATTCTATTTGCGTGTAATACCGCGCATAGCCTACATTACTTCATGGGGGTATTTCGTGTCTAGCCGCCATGTTTCGTTTGAATTCGAGCGTTTGAACCATGACTTCAGCTCATACTTGATAGTCGGAAGTTGTAAAAAAATAAGCTATGCCTTATTTGTAGACTATGAAACGTAGAGCAAAAATGACACTGTCCTGAGAAATATGGTGGTCTCGACCACGACTGTTTTTAGGAGGCCTCCCTAATAAAAAAATTTTAAACGCCTCAAAGGTTACGTCCGGCATAAGGAAGCATTGCGACGGTGGCGAAAAATTACATAAACAAGCTTCGCGTGTATACTATTTCCTCAGAATTTTAAGCGGTGACTGTAGGGTTTTCATACAGAAATCTGTTCAGAAAAGATACGGCATTGTCGTTGTAGTTTAAACCATTAATTTACAAAAGAATAAATATCGTAAGCAGAGGGCTACTAACAGCGATATTTGTTTACTTTGACACTTTGTAACGAACACATTTATGTTACAATAACGAATTCTATAAATTGGCAACAAAATAATAGACTTTCATTTCTGTCTGAAAATAATATTTACATTAAACCATTCCTTCGGTTTTTTTTTTAATTAGAATAGACACAACTGCTTACAGCGTTGAGGCTTGACTGAGTACTTTCCTTAACACTAGTATGTTCAAGTAGTGTACACGGACACGACTCTTACTACTCATGTTCAAGTAGTGCATACAGACATGGTATCAAGATAACATATTTTCACATTTGTCAAGTTTCCGACGTATTGAATTGGTACGATTTCTGTGTAACATTGTCGTACTGGTGGCCGAGTAGTTAGTACTCGCCTATTTACTGTAGACCCTACTGTGCGTTTTATTTATAACCAAAACCCAAATCTTGCTGGGTCTAACAGGAGTGATTGTCGTTTGAGTGAATAACTGCAATCTTGATCGTAGACTATGCTGGTTACTTCACCATAAAATAATCTATAGGCTATTGATGGTAAAGTGGGTACTTTTGAAAGTCCTGTCATTTGGAATAATAGTCAATAAATACATTTTATTTTAGCCGTAGACGTTAACTTCAGAGTGCGGTGGAATATGCACACTGTGTTTATTATTTACATAGCGCTATTTATTTAAAACGGTGTTTAAAGAATAAATAATGGCTGAAAGGAAAAGTAACTAGGGTCTCAAACGTGCTCACTTTGCCGTGGACAGCCTTTAAACGGTTTTTAACATGCCTGTTTACGGTACGCGACGGCTTATAAATATGGTGCCATCAGTGCTGGAGCATCGTATCAATCAGCAATCATTATGATAGAACGTTACAAATATGGACTTGCCTTATATCCAAAATGACTAATGATTTCAGAGTAATTTTTTGATAGTTGTTTACATTATAAGTTGACTGTGCGAATTTTACTGTATGAAAACAAGCAGTTTGGAAGCACAGCGCAGCGTGTAACGGAGACCCGGGAAAAGTTTTTTCCCTCCCCTGTGTGCTCGTGGCCACATATTAAGCCGTTGTTGCGAAGAGGAACCTGCGAGACAGAGCGACCTCCGCAAGGTCGAGTCGTCCCGGCCAAGGTGACCGGGGCTTTCACTGCCACTTTGCACCGTGGGGTACGAGCACCCAGCAGCTCGAGTGAAGGTGAAAGTGGCGGGGACGGAGAAATTGTCTTATGCCCGCTGGTCCATCGGCAGGTGCTGCCTAAGGTTAAATGTGTGTGAGAATCGCCTTAGGAGTACGGAACAGGTGCCAATCTGGTCGGAATGCTGTTTTTACTTCCACGCCGGCAGGTGTAGCATCCTCACCCTCAAGTGTGATATTTTTTACGAAAGATCTGTGAACACATCACCTCCCTGTCGCTGTCATTAAATGAAGCCATGGAAATAATCACTATCTTAACCCGTATTTCGACTTAATGTCCGTGAAGTTGTAGCATACTTGAGATTTAAAAGACTTATTATTAACCTACATGCCTCAGTTATTTTAACACATTTTCCAGGCATTCTGTGTCCCATCCCCAGTATTAGTAATGCACTCGTGCTTCGGGTCTAACTTAAAATATATGCACCACCCCTAGGATTCATTTTATAGACTATAGGTCGTATGTATGTTTTAACCTTTTTTTAGTGATAAATCTGCACGCCACGATGTTACAGATTTTACTGGCATTGTAGTTCTGTTATTTAGAAACAAAAATAAATCGCAGACGAATCTCTTCACGCATCGTCCCACCAACTGGCTGGTCGGCACTGCGTGTTGTATAGTGTAACGATAATGTTTCTCGCTGATGCAAAAGTAATTAAGTTACCAATAATGTAGTCTGTCGTAAGGACAGTTTAAGATTCAGCCACCAAATTCATAACATAGGCATCACCCCCGACGACGAAAAGGGTTGCACGGCAAATACGCCCTAAGCCCACTTATTTTCGAATTGTTTAAGATATAGTCACCAAATTCATATCATAGGCATCGCCCATGATGTCGGTGAGGGCGGTATCGCATTTATGCCTTAACCCATCTTATAAGGATAGTTAGTCATAACTTCCGAACCGTTAAAGATATAGCCACCAAATTTACATCATAGGCATCACCCTTGACGACGAACAGAGTGATATAGGTCAAGTATACTTTAAGCCCTCTTGTAAGCATAGTTGACCAGCATTTTCCATTTACCGAATCTGTAGTCACCAAAATCATATCACAGGCATCGCTCCCGAAAACGATCAGGGTGGCAGGGCAATTATGCCATATGCCCTCTTATAAGCATAGTTGACCATTTCCCGACTGAGCCACCAGGACATGGGTGCCACTACAGGTCTAAATAATGTATATATAAAAATAACCTACTAACTTATACAACAGTCATGTTAACACGGCACTAATATTTTATAATTTTATAAATAAGAGATTAACTTCTAAATTTACAGACAAAAGTTTATCGAGCAACCTGTCTATGGATTCGTGTTTTTTAAAATAATTTGATTATGATGTAACATCCATCAATTATACAAAAAAAAGATTTTTTTAAATAAAAGTTATGTTTTTAATGTAATATATTTTATTTCACTTTCGAAACTCAGAGAAAAGATTATGCCGAACAATGTGACAGTGGATTCGTATTTCCAAGACAGATTTGTAGTATATGATGCCCCAACCATAGATGATGAAAAGTATAATTTTATAAATAAGTAATGTATTTAAATAAATACATTTTTATTTAACTTTTAAATTAGAATATCGAGCAGCATTATACGGATTCGTATTTTCAAAGAGAATTTGCATATTATGCCAGAAAACGTGATTGTGAGGAACCGATGAGCACCATATTGAATTTTATAAGCATATTTCAAGTGTTATATATTTTCGGGCTCGTGCTTTCTAGTCGACTGCTAATGTGAAACCATAAAGTTGATTATTCGCATGTGTTCGATACCACATTGATTTTAGTAGGCATAGGGATTGTTCTTACGTTTTTTAAAAGTAATTATGTAGGTTGCCCTATCTCAGAACATCTTTTAAGTTCATTATGGCTATATGACGGCTACAAACTGAGAGGCACAGTTGGACATCATTCAACGACTGTCGGAGTTAGGCTCATGGAAATTGGAACCTATCAGACCAGTGCAAGTCCATCCGTAATGAAAAATGAATTATGCCTCGAGCCTTTTTTATTAGCATAAATGGCCACCATTATGCAACCCTCGAAGTTATAGTCACAAAATTTATATTATAGGTTTCACCAATTAGTTAGCTAGATTAAAGTCATATAGTCAATTTGTTCAAATACGATGTTAGGTGCCAATATATTTTTAATAAAAATTTTATATACTTTTTTAAGTTTTAAAATTTAGAGATTTAATATCATGTGTGACATGTCTACAGGCGTGTATTTTAAAGGCGAATTTAACTGTGATATTAGAAACAGCTATTGTATGTGTCTTACCACCGACGCCATACTGGATTTCATAGGATTACCTATGTCTTAAGGATCTCAAAGTATGTTGCCAAGCAGTTTATGTATGGACTCGCGTAGTGCCAAAAACTCTTTCAACGTTATTGTAAAAAACTGAACTTAAGTTGCATTCCTTATAAGCAATAGGTATTTTTACAAACTTATTAAGAAGTGTGTCCGAGGGCACTAAACATTGCATTGTGAATGCTTAAAAGAAAAAAAATAGTAGTCCTGAATGTATTTAATGCAAAACTGTTTGGATTCTGGCAGCCGACATCTCAGTCAACCTAACATGCTCACGCACACACACATACACACCGATATAAGAACCAAAAATTTATAAATACAAGTATTTATCGATCCGTTCATAATTGAGGATAGTCTGGGTGATTTTTTTTTATTTACACTGAAGAGTAAAATTTCAAGGTGTACCCAGACATAAGGGTCGAAAATCAAATTAAAAACCTTTTAGAGGCATTTTTGACATAGTGTGCATGGTTTTCCAGAAATTAGTAAAAGAAGAAGCTTGACTTTATGTACACCGACATAAAAGTCAAAATCCAATTTTTAAAAATATTATTCAGCTATACAATGTACAATAATGATTCATTTTATTTTAATAAGATTTCTAAGTATTGCAAATTTTTCTGCGTTTTCTTATTTATAGTGCTATGCACATGAACACTCATATTAAAATATTTGTCACTTCACACACATCTATTTGATATATTACATGCAGCCTATAACCGGACATTTCTTTGAATGTGGCATGGGAATTTATAAACCCTCTTTCTATCGCATGGGGTTTTACTCATACAGTTTTTATATTCACTTATTTATAGACGTAGATATGTATTAAGGATTTTTTCAAAGTAGGCATTTAAAGGACTATATTTCCAGACTTGACTCTTGAAGACTAATTCATACATAAAGTCACAACAGATGTCTATGTATATATTTACAAATAAAAGTTATGTATGTAATATAAATTAATTTTGTGTATTTAAAAAAATTTGGAAATGCAAATATATAGCATGATATACGTACAAACGCCCATTGTTAAGGTAAACACGAATATGACGCTACAGCTGATTATGCGTAATTTTATAGTTAAAAGTTATGTATTTAATTTAATTTTTGGGTTTTAAAAACTTGGAAATGTAAGTATATGTGTGACGTATTCACAAATGCGTATATTGAAGGGGGATACGAATATGAAATCGGATCGAAATATGCGAAATCGTGCCTAAAGTTTAGGACAAGTCAGATAATAGGGCTGTGAGAGACAGGGTGAATAGCATGGCAATTTGAGATGTAAATCTTCAGTCAAATTTTGTTACGAGCAATGGATACATGCAGGAACCTGTATACTGCTGACCAGTTCTGTACGATCTCAACAGACCGTCCAGAGGGAGGACCATTTGAGTGTTGCAGGCATGACCAGAGCCAGTGACTTTCTTGTCTGCTATCCAGCGACATTAGGCAGCTTCACTAAAACTAATGTGGCAACATGAACACTCATTATTCAACCAAGTTTGGCACCATTTTGAATTTTCTAAAGGTATACGTGGTTATTATTTTTTTAAAAGAAATTATGAGCAGAGTATGCAAGAAGCTCGTTTCGAGAATACATGAAAGTTGTCGCCTTAAATCAGGTCATGTTATAAGCATAGTATGCTCATGTCAACCCCACCAACTTGACATAGTTGGACGTCTTTCAGCAACCGTTGGAGTTAGATAAAAAATTTTTTACGTATACTATATCAGATCAATAGGAAGCCCAACCATGGTTATGATTCATTATGCATTTGACCCTTTTATAAGCATAGTTACCCATAATTTAGGCACTTATTGAGATTGAACCATTAAATTCTCACTAGGTATAGCCAACACTCACGAACTAAAACAGACTGCTATATTTCACTATACCTTAAGCCTTTTATAATCTTAATTGGCAGCAATTTTCGAAGAATTTATGTAAAGGAGACATGTTTTCTGAACCTATTCGTATATGTCATCACAAATTACGTTAGACACTATATTACATTTTATAGTCTTTATCATTATATTGTGTTCACATTTTGCTATAATTAGGTAACTTTGTACGTCAGATAACAAAATTCATTACAATTTATGTATACTACATAAAATATTTTGACAATTCGTTACCTTTTAATATAATGCTTAGCATGCAAGTTATAATTTTATACAGTAAAGACATACTTGTTAATTTCACTACATCACTAAACTCACACATTGAATAGAGGATAGGACATTCGTGAATTTATTTGAAGCAAATGTTATTGCATCGTAAAAAAAAAAAACATGGAAATCTTTACTACAGCTAAAATTATATACAGGTTAAAAGAAAAACCCTTGTACAACCACGCAAATTTAAATAAACGATTATTCAGTCGCGGATCGAACCTCCTTCACACTATAGTACGAAGAGCTGCTAACAATCATTACCTCCCGCCCCGTCTCAACGAAAGTCATTGACATTGTTCGTATATGAACATAAAATGTCTTACAAATAAATACTCTGTACCGAAGCGAATTAAAAAATCGGCCGAGGGGAAAATATGTGCGCCACATCAACTTGACATATGCCAAATGCAATCATACTAATATAGCAACGGTTAATTTAAATAGTCAAGAGTACTCGCAGACTACTCAAACAGAAACAGCAGAGCACTTCATTTCTACCAGCACGATCAAAACACACTCCTTTGTCAATGGTAGCAAGAAATAACCACAGAGTACACAGAAACGAAATGTGGTGGTTCCTTTGATGTGAGTGAACCCGTTCGCCGATTGGCTTTGCAGCACTTTGTACTGGTTTATGTGCCACATTGGCTATCACGTGCTGCAAATGATTCCCTACTGGCTGGGTTGCCAGCTGGTGAATAAGTTACTGGGCGCTGATTGGCGAACGGTGTTCTGGCATTTTACTAGTCAGTGGCGGCATTTTTGTGACATGTACAGCTGAATTCAGTGTATACGCAGCAATACTTTTTTAGGTTTGTATAAGTATTTCGTACCACCACATGTCGTACAGAATTTCTTTCTCCCATCGAGAGGACGTCGTGAAAATGACTACATGCTGTTCTAGAGGTAAGAAAATGTTATCTGCTATCATAAGATATGGAAAGCTCAAATCACTAGCAGCACTCGACTAAGATGTCAAGCTTGCATACCTGCCTAAAGAATTACTTCTCGCATATGCAAGGCATGAATTACAATCCGTCTGGAAACACCTGCCTGCCTATCTGCAACAGGACGAAGAGATTCTTGGCTGTCTCCCATGCTTAGAGTGTTTTCAAGGTATTGCTACCGTTGCACACACATCGGGAGAGAGCAGCAGCGGTATAAATAAAAACAAGGCACCTCCAATGCTGATAGATGAACGACTGTAAAGAAGATGAGTGGTCGAATGGTCAACTTTGCAGGCTATACAGAGATCGGCCTGATAAGACAACATTTTACAGTCCAGCAATCATGCTGTTTGTAGCACATATCCAGCTGTCATCTACTGAGGCAACCCGGGATAGGCAATGCAAACTGTCATTTAGTGTGAATATTATACAGGATGAGTATAAAAGAATACCCCAACTTTGAAGGTCTATAATATCAAAACCAAACAACATACAACCTTGGTTGACCAATCAAATGAACCACGAAACTGTGAAGTTTGTTTACCATATCTTCATAAATGTTCAATGTGACCACCACGAGCGGCCCGAACAACATATACGCAATAATCAAACTCGTTTCACACTCTTGTCACCATGTCCGGTGTAATGGTTTGGATGGCGTCCGTAATTCTCGTTTTGAGGTCGTCAATGTTAGTCAGCAATAGTGGACTAAACACTTGATCCTTTATGTACCCACATAGAAAAAATCGCATGGGGTAAGATCCGAGCTTGTTGGGGGTCAGTGATGAAGAGTCTGGTCATCAGTTGCTCCTCGATTAATCCAGCATTGCGGCAACGTCTCGTTCAGGTATCCGCGAACAGTTAGGTGCCAATGGAGTGGCGCACCATCCTGCTGGAAAATGGAGTCCCCGACCACCTCTTCTAACTGAGGATACAACCATTATATAAGCATGTCCAAATGGTATTCCAGTAACAGCGGGTTCGTGAAAAAAGAAAGGGCCGAAAACAGTGTCTTTGGATACAGTGAAAAACATGTTCACTTTGGAGGAAGCGCGCTCGTGTTCGGTGGTTTCATGTGGACGCTCCTGACCCCATATCCGCACGTTGTGCCGGTCCACCTTACCATTTGTATGGAACGTCGCTTCATAGCTAAATACCAGCTTAGACACGAAGGCATAATCTAACTCGTTCTGGGAACTTAAAGGAAACGTCAGACCGTCCCCTTCACATTGACGTGTCGAATGCGAGCTCGCTTCCCCCTTACCACTTCAAACCGAGAGTTACGAACGCCATCCAAACCGTAACACCGGGCATGCTGACAAGAGCGTTGAACGACTTTGATTATCGCGTAGATGTCTTTCGGGCCGCTCATGGTGGTCACATTGAACATTTATGAATGTATGGTAAACAAACTTCACGGTTCCACGGTTCATTTGATTGGTCAATAAAGGTTGTAGGTTGTTTGTTTTTGATATTATAGACCTTTAAAGTTGGGGTATTCTTTTATACTCATCATGTACAAGCAAGTATAATGTAAAATTGATTGTCAGATTTTATCGTCGAGTGTGCTGGAAAGCAGATCGTTAAGACTACAATCATCTGCCGCGATCGCGTACGCTGTTACAATATGAAGATTGAATCGATGGTTGAAGACGTACCATCTGTAACTCTTGACTTCGTCAACAGCAACAGACCTTGGAGATTCGCTACATACATCATGGAAACAATATTAGTAGTGCGGAAATACTTTTAGTAAAAGCTGTAATGCATGGTGACATGGAAGTAGCCAATACATGATCAGCATTGCATACAAGACTTACCACTGCGATAACTGCGATGCTGTGTTTACCCGCAGTGATAATCTGCATATACATAGCAAGAAGAGCAAAGACAAGGTTTTTGTTGTTCATCAGGAAGTGAGTCCAAGAACTTTGGCAAGACATTTAGAAACAGTCGTAATGTTACAGGACATGAAGATAGTAACTGTCCATTCACCATCGCTTACTGACTTACCCATGTGATAACGGCAGTGTGGTGTATGCAAATAAGTGTAGTTTTAATGCTCACAGCAGGAATTGTTCTACAAAAAGAGACTAATTATTTTTGTTAAATGAAGAATAAGTTGAGCATGTAACTATTATTGTTTTTTACATGTCTGTAAAATAAAGTGGAAGTATACAAATAACTTCCATATTATTAGTTTATTTTTATCCCTGCTTATATTAAGCTGTTTGGGAGAAACGATTAAGACCAATCTGAGCCATATGTACATCGATGATTTAATTCATTTTAGCATTAAATATACATTTTTCTGATGGTCGTACGGAGTGCCTTGATACGTACAAATACATGTAAGCTGTGTTATAAGAACTTTAAATATATGTACGTACATGCTTAGTATAGACATTGGCGTGGTATTATGTGATAATTAGAATGTCATAGAAAAGTAATATGAGAACTTTGGCAAAAATGTTACGTGATTAAAGGCGGAGAAATTCTACTAAAAAAAATAATACTTTCATCCTAGTTACCAGTGGTAGGGTTGAATATGTATATACAGACCGCTGCACCACCTCAGTAAGAGCTCAAATGTTATTCGTTTTCGGCAGGAGTTAGTTTGACAGTAGTCTAGGTGTATGAGCTCGTATCTCCTTGAAGGTGATGCAGTTCTCTAATGGTGTGAAATCTAGTACAGAGCATAAATCTATATTCATGGCTTATTCGATTATCATATCATTAGTTGCTAAAACCGTGTTGCTGTTGTGGCAAGACCTTTTCGAGATAACTGAATGTGTGTTAATTATTGTACATTGTATAGCTGAATAATATTATTTTTAAAATTTGATTTTGACTTTTATGTCGGTGTACATAAAGTCAAGCTTCTTCTTTTACTAATTTATGGAAAACCATGCACGCTTTGTCAAAAATGCTTCTAAAATGTTTTTAATTTGATTTTCGACTCTTATGTCTAGGTACATCTTGAAATTTTACTGTTCAGTTTGAATAAAAAAAACCACCCAGACTATCCTCAATTATACACGGATCGATAAATACTTATATTTATACATGTTTTGTTCTTATATCGGCGTGTTGTATGTGTGTGTGCGTGAGCGTGTAAGGTCGACTGAGATGTCGGCTGCCAGAATCCAAACAGTTTTGCATTAAATACATTCAGGACTACTATTTTCTGTGTTAAGCATTTACAAAGCAATGTTTAGTGCCCTCAGACACATTTCCTAATAAGTTTGTAAAAATACCTAATGCTTATAAGGAATGCAACTTAAGTTCAGTTTTTTACAATCATGTTGAAAGAGTTTTTGGCACTATACGAATCCATACATAAGCTGCTTGGCAACATACTTTGAGAGCCTTTATTCATAGGTAATCCTATGAAATCCAGTATGACATCGGGGTAAAGACACATACAATAGCTGTTTCTAATATCACAGTTGAATTCGCCTTTAAAATATACGCCTGTAGACATGCTACACATTATATTACGTCTCTAAATTTTAAAACATAAAAGTTAAGTATATAACAGTTTTATTTATAAATATATTGGTACCTAACATCGTATTCGAACAAATTGACTATAACTTCGAGGGTTGGAAAATTGTGGCAATTTATGTTCATAAAAACGGCTTAAGGCATAATTCATTTTTCATCTCGATATACCTGTACTGAAACGCATGTCCTGGTTGCTCAGTCGGGAAATGGTGGTCAACTATGCTTATAAGAGGGCTTATGACATGATTGCTCTGCCACCCTGATCGTTGTCGGGAGCGATGTCTGTGATGAATTTGGTAACTATAGCTTCGATAAGTGAGAAATGCTGGTCAACTATGCTTATAAGAGTGCTTAAAGTATACTTGACCCATATCACTCTGTTCGTCATCAGGGGTTATGCCTATGATATGAAATTGGTGGGTATATCTCCAACATTTTGGAAATTATTGCTGACTATGCTTATAAGTGAGTTTAGGTCATACTTGACTATGCTGTCATTTTCGTCGCCGGGGGTGATACCTATGTTATGAATTTAGTGGTCGTATCTCAAACAGTTCGAGAATTACTGCAAACTACGCTTATAAGTGAGTTTAGGTAATAGTTGACCGTGCAGTCCTTTTCGTCGTCGGGGGTGATACCTATGTTATGCATTTGGTGGCTGTATCTTCGGTGAATGGGAAATTGTGACCAACTTTGTTTATAGGAGGGCTTAAGGCATGCTTGCTTCTACCACCTTGATGTTATGCTCTAACTGACACGAATGGTAATTTTGTGGTGGGAATCCAAGATGGCGGGGGACAAAGGCAAGATGGTGGGGTGATTGATGTGTGCGCGATTAGCATAAGGGCGATTAGTATATGTACAATTAACATATAGCTAGCCACTTTGTGCAAAACACATTTTTGCGGTAAATTTGGAGAAAAGGGGACATTTTGAAGTCAAGGTCTACCTTGGCCTCTGCCATATGCCATTGTCCCCGAATGTACAAAATAATACTACTGAAGATGATGTTTTACCATTTCCGATCGCTGTTCGCGAGTGCTGGGAATCTAATTGTAAACTAATGTGCTGCGAGCAATTCTATCTTTTTCTGTTTCTGTCTCTCTTTCTCTTCATCTCTCTCTTTCTCTTCATCTGTCTCCTATCTCTCTTTTTATCTATGTCTTTGTTATCTCTATCTCTGTGTTACAGTAGCTGCCGGTGATGTCAAATAACGGGGATATTTACTCACAGCCTTGTAAAGGGTTTCATGGTTAGTAGTTACGTAAATTTACAGTCGCGGCTGATTTCGGCTAGTGTTTCATTCAAGAGGTTCCAAATTATAGCTGACCGGCAGTATTGAACGTGAGTTTTCCACTTGTAGTTATACATCCCAAATTCAAGCAAATGCTATGCAGTTATTAAACTGCAATCGCATTTCATTTTTTGAACCCATTTAACTAAGATAAGCTCGTACGCATAAAAGGCACGTATGCGTCTGTGTAATAATGCATAAACTGCTTCTTGTTTCTTTATTTTTGAACATTGAAAATGCTTGTTTCTACTGAGTCGAAGACTTCAAAGTCAAGCACTAATCGTATGGATATTTTCTCCCTAATAATTAATTCTTCTAGTACATTGTGTTATTCACACCGAAAACTTATTCGAGAAGTTAAAAGTTTTACATTCATTATTTACACCAACCAATCGTACACTAGGTGCCCTTTACCACAGTTGAGGTGTGGTAAGATTGGAAAGACGCTTAGTAAGGAAGGACCTTAACAAAATTTCGCACGAAATTCAGATAAAAATCTACGTAGGGGAGGGGGGAAACTCAAACTAGGATTGAACCTAAAACTTACCGATGAACGTTCTAGTTATGTCTACTCTGCCTCGTTGCGGCCTGGCGAAGTCGTTTGCAACCTGTCTATCTTTTATAGGTTCCTTCATGTGAATGTGGGCGCTCTGCCCACCTTAACTCTTGAAGTTTTAATCCCCTTATCATCATAAACCCCTTCCCCCTACCACAACAAAGGATTAATTTTAGCATGTAGGTTTGGTACAAAAACAAGCCCGCGCGTCATTAAATGATCAACTTCAGTAGAGGCCGTAAATACGATTTTGAAAAGAATTCCCTATTGTTTGGTCAACTCACTAAGCAGTTACCTCAAGGGTCAGTTGCGGGAATCGCACCCCGATTTGCCGGGTAAGAGACGACAGAGTTGCCTGCTTCACAATTTACGCTGTCAGCTGAACAGTGAGGCGTACATTGATGAACTCGCTGAACCGTGGAACACGCCGTCTATAAAATGACACACGCCTACGAAATTTAAATTTTGTACTAAGCATTGTGGAAAGACTGCTCCAGTTCCATGCGTTGTACACAAAAGTGCAGTAACTAACATAGCGCATTCTGTGGTGCATCTGAAGCACGGAACAGGTTGTTACGTTTGTATTGGAAAACTGGTGCTTGCACGTGTGTGCGTGTTGATAGCGCAAGGCGGAGGGGGAGGAGACCAGGCAGGTCAAAACTCAGGCTCGAGAACGTATGCGAACCGCGGCGATCTTGCGCTATCCCAAATCGAAATGCAGGCGCACCCTCCCCGGTTCACGAACAACCCCGTTTACCTTGAGTTTTTCCCCCATAAATTGTGTTCAGCTTGATAACACAAGTAACACACGCCAAACACGCAGAACTGTATAGTAACATCAGAAGTTGCTGCATTTATGTTAATGTTCCCTAAGTCCGGCATGATGCAAAGAAATTGAACATGCAAGGCAGATATTGCTTTTATAACGTATTCGTTTATAACTTTGCAGTGTTGGATGTCGGGCGCAATAATAGTCTTTGTCAGTGTTGCGGAACAGCGGGAGGTTATGTTGCAACAAAAGGCGTGTGGCTGGCTTATGCCGGCAACAGTGGCGGGAATGTTTCCCGCTGCCGTGTCTTGTGTGGCAAGCGCGCGTGCGCAGATCCCTTGCGCAACATCCGACCAGGTCGTGCAGCGCCGACACAGTGCGCCCTCTTGGTGGATGATTAGTGTGAACGCCCCGCTTGGAACCTGCTTCCGCCACGTGCTAATATAAGTATTTCCGCGTGTTTCACTTGTCAGGCTCATTTACATAAAAATATGTGGCCGAGGTCGGGAGGTGCCTTCGGACCTTGACGATCTAGATTCGCATTCGTATTAATGTATGTGCGTTACGTTTTTATAAGTTAGGTTTTGAATAGTTTGTTGTATAAGATTCGTCACTGCCACTCCATAAAAATATTTACCGACATAAAGCGGTGGTGTTAACAAACAAACTCAGTATCGCTTTGTAAATAATCAAGACTCTGTAAATATTATACTAAAAATAATGTGCACAATGTGCATAGTCACATTTTTATCAGAACTTCGCCTGATAAATAGTAAAAATAACTCGTAGTTGTGTTAGCATCTGTGCAAACAATCAGAAGAAAAATATGAGAATGGATGACTTTTCATGGACGGGTGGGCAAGTTTATTATTCAAAAATTAATATCGTAAATTTTAATTATTTTGAGAAATTCTAGGGATGTTTTCAAGTAAACCTCAGTATCTGCTAATATCCAACATGAATGTGATATTGACAGAAGTTACGGTACAATTTTGCTGCTGGGAATAGTTATCTGCAAAAATTTCTGCAGGTCAGCAGATTTAACCTGAGAAGCACCTAACAGACGCCCTTTATTTAGTTGACAAGAGAATTTATCCTCGGCCCTCTTATTTTAATTTTTGAGATCTATAACATAACTTGAGACGCGTATAAAAAATTATACTATCTCAACTCCCTCCACTTTATCATTGCAAGGCGAGGAGTAATGTTATTCAAACAGAGTTACTTATTCGCCGCATGATTATACGTGTCTTTCTCCNTATCATTGCAAGGCGAGGAGTAATGTTATTCAAACAGAGTTACTTATTCGCCGCATGATTATACGTGTCTTTCTCCTCTATTACTTTCTATGTATCTTAGAAAATATGTTTCATTGTAGAATATATGCCTTTATTGATTTTAACAGTCCATTCGTGAAACGAGTCATTTAAAATTAGTTTATATAGACTTGCTATAAACCTCTTTCTCTATCTCGTACACCATGCAATTGTCCGAGTTCGTAATAAACTTGGTATTAAAAAAAACTTCAGTTGTAGGAAACACGAATGGACTGTTATATACGGAGTTTTCTCCTTATTCTTTTTTCCTTTTTTTTTAATCTTGGCCTGAAAACAGAGGTATAACGTTAAGCTTGATAAATTTTATATATGTTGGTGGNTTTTCCTTTTTTTTTAATCTTGGCCTGAAAACAGAGGTATAACGTTAAGCTTGATAAATTTTATATATGTTGGTGGACGCGCAGCAATGGTTTTTAATTTATTGTACTGTGCAATAACAGATTGCATGCATGGTGGTGTAAGCGGGGCGTGCCTCTCAGTACACGACACAGATAGAGTGAAGTCTTGAGAATACAATGCGCAGAAGTTCAAAACATGTCGTGCGAATCGGGAGAGTCCATTGGCGCTGTACGAAGGTATGGTATGTGTCTCAGTTCAGTAGTGACAGCGGTCAAGTACGGTTAGGCGATGGCTGCTCTGAATGCATATTACCTGTCGAAAAAACGTAGATCGCGTTGACGATATTAACAGCGTGGTATCACAGCGCGATGTTATTGGTGTGTATAACGCCAGCAGTGTGACATGGTTTCCCACCCTAGAGGCGAGCGCGTTCGGGCGAGCCCCACCCTACAATGCTTCCCCTACGTTCCTTCCTCAAAACTGCGCTAAGATTTTCTCATTTTAACTGGGCTATAACAAACGCGTTTAAATAAGCGCTGAAAACTCACTGTAGGAGCGGCTTTGTCGGCCGAAGCAAAATACGGCTATCTTTGGTCTGTCAAAGAAAGTTTACCACTGACGGAAATGTTGTCATCCTACATATTTTCGTGGAGGAATGTTCCGATGTTTCGTTTGTAAATCATGTCGACTTACGACAAACTTGTGAACACCAAATTATATCTATATTTACATGAACATGAATGCAATATTTGGAACAACCCGGCAGTGGCTTATTCAATGCTGGAGAAATAGTATGACTGACTGATATTTAATTGGGCTAGAAGTCGCTGTCAGGAACATGTGCATGTCAAATAATTCAATTGACAAGACGTCTTTCGCTGACCTCATATTAGAAACTTGTCATTCTACAGTTATATTTAATACCAAACAGGGTTGCCAGATGAGAACGACGAGGAGTCGGATGAACCGCTGCCTCATAGTCCTACACTGAAGTCCAGCTCCAGTTTAGAATTTAAAAACGTAAAATAGAAAAGACTGTTAATTTAATGGCGAAATTACTTTCTCTACATTTTAGAGAATTTACTGAATGGTACACACATTACTTCAATTTAAAAATGACGCGTTGCACAACAATGCTATCTGTTGACATATCAGAATAACATTTCGAGTCTCGTTACTGATTATAATCGCAAAAATATATTTTTTGTAAAATTTTTGTTTTTGAGGTTTTGTAGTGCTGCATATATATTTTGAAGAAATTATACTCTCATAACGTTATAATATATAATGTCGGAATAAATTTTAAAATAGTCTTATAAACAAATGTCACGACCCTATGTTCAGCTGTACGTCGTGCGACTCATAAAAAGATTACTATACTTAAGACTATAGTCGTACGTACGGCAACACTGGTATTAAACGACACTTGGCGAGGTGTGCAAATCACCGCAATGTTGTCCCAGCTGCGGGGTTGTGTCTCCCAGACGACCCTGACCCAGTTGCGTCACTGGGCTGGATTCTGGTTGGAGCAGGGCACGCACGACTTGTNCCACCCTACCACCCACCCACTCCTTCGTGACCAATGCTGTCTGTTGCAGATATACACAGTATTGCGTTACCAGTTGTAGCTCATTGGGTGAAGCTCAACAAAGTATACAGCTGATTCACGGTTACACACTTTTAAAATGAACCTTGGGAAAATATTTGTCATCTAATAAACACTGGTTGGAAAGTAGTGGCACGGCAGTGAATTAGGAAAACGAGCAGCATTCTGGTGCCGTATTAAAAGTTATAGCCAATTTTTATATCAGTGATCAGTAACACGAAATAAAAGTTGGCGCAACAGTAACATATTTGTATTTCTAAAAATTTCTGCGTGTTACATGATTTTCGGGTGTATATTATGGAATTTTCGTGGTTAATTGAATATTTTTTGGAAGGTCCTGTTTAGTCTTCAACACTAGAAACGAAGAGAATGCACTAGATGTCAAGCAACGTGATCACATTAAATTGTATAGTGGCCCTTGCTTTTCAAAATTCTGGATTAACTGTAAATTTCGAATTTTTCAGATGATGAGTTTTTTTAGTTAAACATTCATAACTAGATAAAGCTGTATAATTAAATTTATAAAATTTATTTTCATGGATGTTTCCTTTCTATTTCGCGGAGCGGAGCTGAGCACGCTAATTTATGTTACCAGGAAGAAAAATGCGTTGTATTTTCAGAATTTTGTTATTGGCTAAGATTAAATAGCATTGTAAAGTTCAGGTGGACTTGACTGTCTTCGTAATTATTGTTAATCCAATCTCAACTACATGAAGCCCCCACATCGCATACCCGTGAGGAATGCACCGTCATTGAAGAAATTCTTAAACCCTTGATTGCGTGTAATTTGCATATAGAGAGATGTTTTGTCATTTTCTGCATGTTTAAATAAACTAGAAAAGTGTTTACATAATTATAAAATGCAAGTTTCGCTGCTACTACCCTTCGTAATTAAAATGGTTTAAAACTACGGGGTGGTTATATCAGTTAACATCACACGGTCATGGATACCCATGTCACTAGCTGAGGGAGTAAGTCTTGAGGGAACCAGCCCCGTGTGCAGCGCAGCCATTTGTGAAGCTCTCAAACAATACCTTGCGCGGAAACTGTAAGCAGGAAATATTCCGTTTGCGGCAGGGTTTTATTGTATGGTAGTGTTTTTCTTTGCTACCGCACCGCTTTGAAGTGATACGGAATTGAGAGACTGAAGATAGGGAAAATAATCGAAAATCCATGCCCGAAGAA
>NQII01002666.1:84027-120399 GCA_002778355.1 Clitarchus hookeri
TATTTGTCATATATATATATATATGTGAGTGTGTGTGTGTGTGTGTAAAAATAAGTTTAGAATAAGAGCCTACGTTATATTAAGGCTGCGGGTTGGTTACGAATATCACATATCGCAAGATTCTGTTCGTTGAGAAGCGATTTGGTCTGTGTGTAGCGCTCTCCGAAGCGAGCTGAGTATGGACGTCTTGTGTTTCGTTATTGTACCGCAAATGTCGGAGTTTGATGACGTCGCAGCAGTAAACATCGCGACTGTCGTGCGTTATTCACGAGTACCATTGTCTGTGGAGAGCTGAAATTAGACACTGCACGTAATTTACTTTAAGCTAATTGACCAAGAAATAAACATAATACACTCTAATATGATGTAAAACACTTTGAATCATGTTATTATGATAGTTTGATTGGACTGTGTACATTGCCGATCATGAGACTAAATAAAAATCGCGCGCGCACACACACACAACACACAGAGAGAGGGGGAGAGAGAGAACTCAAAAAGACAAAAGACGAAAATACCTTTTATAGCACCACAGGCAGATAATTAAGAAAAGTTGCTTTCTTGTCAATGAAAAATAAATATGTACGTAATTAAAACGACAAAAAAATAGACGAACAACTTATTTCGGAACAGGATAGACAACTAAAGCAAACCAAAAGAAAACACCACACGAATGAACACAATAGTGCAAAAAAACTATATCAGTGGACACTGTCGAACAATAGAACTCAAAACACACACAAAAATAGGACAAAAACCACAATGAAACACGCCAGAAAAAGTATCTTTGTCAGATTATGAATCCAACAGAGAGGACACAAAGACGAAAAAATAACACAATAATTACAAGCCTTAACGACGTTTCGGGACCTGGAATCTGTTCCTTTCTTTAGGTGAGACACTGGACTCTATGGACAATCGCAGTAGTCTATATCTCGCGACCACCACTGTAAAATAAACAACTGAAAAATTTCACGAAGCGGTATGAAGGTTGGTTAGCTAATACTGAATTTATAAGCAGAGTGTATAGTCGTTCGTGACAGTGCGCCCTGTCATTCTATTACAAGAGAATAAACAACTTGCATCATCTTCGACGGTGCAAACTATGAGTGACTGGTTAAAAATCCAAAACTTAAAGTGAATCTCTAGAGCGAGGGAAGTTGCATCGCTCTCTTATGTCATGTTGCATTGTCTTATCGCATTGACAACATTTTCCGCCCACATTGTCGCAAAATTGTAAAATTTCCACCATATCACTGTGAAATATTGAGTGTGGTTAGTAATAACGTAACTCAGTTGTCCTATGATTTGCTTGCACTTACAGATGCTGCATGATGAGCATTACCAGAAAATGTGGCAAAAGTAAATACCTTATTGCACAATATTTGTACTGGAAGAATGACGTTTTGTTGCGAATTACTACTAATGTCGTCAACTTGCCCGGCAGTCATAGTGATAGCGACAATTAGTGATGTTAGTAATAGTAGCAAGAACAGTAAAACTTCACAGGAATCTGAGAAATGGTACAAGATAAGAAAAATTTGTCGGTAAATTTGTTTTAGGTAGTTGAAGTAGGAGCATGTCGTGCGGTAACACTGGAAGCTACTGCAGCGCCCAATAGGTCTTCAGCAAACGTTTGTGGACTAGAAGCCTGAACCGGAAGTGGTTCAGGCGATTGCACGTGCGCGGGCTGACCGCAGAGGTGTGCCTCGCAGACAGCATGTAATTTATAATGGCCGGGCGAAACTTGTGTAATGGGCCTGCTTTCCATTTCTGCAGCTGTTGAATCATCTGCCCCGCGCATGGTCCCTTCTATGTTGCCGTGTTGCGTAATGAGCTGGTCACCAGCCTGCCTTTTACCTTTTTAAAGCCATCTTGGGAGGCGTGAAACGTCTCTTTGTACGCTTGGATGTTCAACTTCCTCGTTTTATTTCTGGTGCAGTGGTGGCAGGGCATTTACAATGACTAACAGTGAAAGTGATACACTTAGTACGAACTGACATTAGATTGGAAACGAAATATTCTCTTTAAATGACGATTACAAGTAACCCAGTTTATTTAATGAATTACATATCCAGCTTTTAAGGTCTATAAAGATACACATCATTTCTTTGATTATATCTGCATAAAAAGGAAAACACTAAAACAACTGCAGATTGGACGCCACAGTGAAAGTGATACACTGCCCAATACATGCCCCCCATCAATATGGAACGTGAAAGAGGTCAGACGTCTTTGGGGGCGAGAAAGCTGGTCATTTTGCATTACCAAAGGGGTAAATCTCTGCGTGAGATCGGCATAATTGTTTAAATCGCAATCATTATACTGTGCAAAATATCGTTCGTCGCTTTCGTCAGTACATTAGAATAGAAAATAAATATAAGCGTAGTTCCAGAAAATATTCACTGCATCAGACGAGCGATGGATTCGACGTCATACAACGAAGAATCTCGCGTTAAGTGCACAAACACTCGCCATGGAAGCAGAAGTCGTCTTGGGGGGGAAAAGCCTGTCCAGAAACCACGAGGAGAGACCTTCGTAGTGAGAACTTGCATAGTCTAGTANATGAGCAAAAAGAACAAACGTTCAGGTTCCAGTTTGCCACAGATCACACCTATTAATCTTGTGACTACTTGAAAACAGTAATATTTACCGATGAAAGTAAATTCAATGTGTTTGCATCGGATGGGAAGGTCATTATCTGGCGTAAGCCAAACAGGGAGCTTGCAGAAAGAAATTTTCGGCCGACGGTTAAACACGGGGTGGGTCTCTGATGGTATGGGGTTGCATGGCGGCTTCGGGTGTGGGTAAACTCCATTTCATAAATAGTACTATGGATCCAAATGTGTATGTGGACATATTGAGGAAAGAACTGACACCGAGCGCAGATAAATTAAGCTTGCGGGATTGTTTCACTTTCTACCACGACATAAGGTACGCATGTGGTTACTCTATAATTGCCTTCATATACTCGATACCCCTCCACAGTCCCCAGACATCAATGTCATTGACAATTTGTGGAATGTGTTATAAGAAAACATCTGCAAACATCCCTTATCTAACCGGAATGACCTCAAAATTGCCCTTCAAACGGAATGGGATAAGATCGAGCCCTCTTATTGTGAAAGATTGGTTCTATCCATGTCATATAAGCTTAAGGAGATTAAAATGAACTGTGTTCGTCACACTAGCTACTAACTGTCCACACATGCCCTTCAACGACAGGTAATATACAGACTGTACCATTTTCATTGTGATGTACATTTTGACCTAAGAATGTGTAGTTTTTTGTTGTAGATTTATATGTTATTGTGTGAAGATAATTGCTTTTTGTATCTGTTGTATGATTATTGTAAATACATTTATTCACCAATACACTCAATTTTTATATCCAAAAGACTTCTATTAAAACAATGAAATATCATAGGATAGGTGTACCACGTCGCTGTGAGTCACTGTAGTCTTATTGGAGCGCGAAATGCTTTTCTTTGTCTGCGGTAGTGTTCTCTGAGTGAGTGTATGTGCGAGAGAGAGAGAGAGAGAGAGCGAAGAGATTTGGGCGGTTGTTAACACCGAGGTCTTGCGAGCCGATGTTCTCGGGTTTTGTAACTTCGTCACGATAGAGAAACTCTGCGGCAATTCACATTAAAAAATACAGAAGGGATCTTGTTAGCTGGCTGAGACTAGTTGAGCTGTATATTTGTATTAGTTATTTCCCCTACAAGGCTTTGAGGCGTTCTTCCCGCAGCCCTTTAAAGTATTTTCATAGGGTTATTATTTTTATTGTTAAGCCTGTGAATATGCAGTCAGTTTTTGAAACAACGTCTTTAAGCGGATTTCAATAAATATATTTATTTTCTTGTGTAGTTTCACTCTTAACGCATTCCTCGTTGCATCCCTTTATTTAAGCCTCTCCCATCTCAGTGCCCCGTTTCATAGCTGAAGAGAATCGAGGTTGTAACTATCGTAAATACCTTAATGTATTGAACTTTCCATGTGTATTAACCCAGCCGCATTGATTTTACACTGTTTGTGTGTGTTTTGAAGGGTGAGATTCCGTTTCACTCGTGGTTGGCGTGAGCCTATTTATTTAACGTTTTTCACCGTCGTAGAAGTTAATGATGTTCTGTTGTACTTTATCGCTGCGTTTCTTGGATTGGCTTGAATTTGCTTTGTTGTTTACCTATGTTCATTTGAGTCATGGCAAATGAAAATGTGGAAATAAAATTGCGTCCCAGGATAACAGTAGCTGTCACACACAAATGAAAGTGGCCCACGTAAATGAGGCAAGTGTAAGGAAGCTTTAAGAAGCCATAAACCGACGCCAGTATATTTTCGAATGTTGCAGTTTGACAGGATTTTGGGTTGAAATTTTGGGTTGAAAATCTTTGCATTGTGCAGCAGATGGAGGCGGCAGTGTAGTTCTGACGTCGATGGCATTGCAAGGTATCACAAGGTCAAGTCGCACACCCAGTTGTCGCTTTCACATTTCACTTCGTCGGCATGCTGCAGCTGTTAACCTGCCTCGTGCAGTAGTTTAAAAAATAAGTTGTTTGCACGACATAAATTAAATTAATATATTTCATATTGTGTGTGTTTAGTATGCTCTTTTGACATAGCTTACGACTGTTATGTCTAGTGTTGCCCGCGAATAGATGGAATAGTCAGAGTGGAAGCATTCATTATTATTCTATAACTGTGACCTAATATTTTCTTTATATTGATGTGTGAGATTGCCATAGATGAAGTGCGTTGAAATTGGACAGTCAAACAGGTCGGCTGCATGTAAGTAAACTATCACATTTCGCAGAACATAAACATAGCAAATGTCACAGAATGGAAGTTGTTTTAAGGTATTAAGCAAGATGAAAATTTGAAATGCTTAGAATCGGGTAGTTTCTCTAAAACATTTAAAATGAAAATAAAACGACAATGTATTAAATCAAACGTGCCGATTATTACAAATATACATTCATTTTATTGCATGTGTAATTGGTAGGTAAGTGGGTAGAATATGAGACTTCTAATCTTGCACTTAGTGTTCGAATCTCTGTTAGGTCAGCTGTTGATTGTAACTTTTACTGCATGCCGTCTTACAAACCAATGTAACACTGAAAACGAAAATTGTGAATATTTTTATAGTACAACAATAGTCTTTGGGTAAAATGAATTTAACATACTTTAGCAACAATATTGAATTTTGCTGTAAATACCCGGCAATGTTTTATTCAAATATGTATGTGCTATTTTTTTAGTGTAAACAAATATAATGAAACATTTTATTTTGTTCCAGCAACAGTATATTTGTTTCGCTCGCCGTATACAAATCTATTTGTTAGACCCAAACAAATTTTGATTCCCTCAAATATTTCTTTTTCTCAGTTTAAGAAAACGAGAGAGCCCCAAGAAAGCGGCAACTCCTCCACGTTTACCACATGGCAAAAAATTAGGGAGTGACATGGTAGAGAATGGAACCCGATTCACGTACGCGGGAAAGAATAGTTTAAGGGGCCTATCTAGTTGCCATATGGATATCATTGTAAGCAGTTGTGTATCTAATTTTTAAGAAACTGTGGAATATTTCAAGGTAAATATTTTTCAGGTCAGAAATGAAAGTCGATATTTGGTTTCCCATTCATAAATTCAGTTCTAGACAAACAAATATTGTCGTTGAAAAGTGTCAGTTAGTAAAATCGTAAGTAACCCTCTGTTTACGATATTTATTCTCCTTTAAACAGTGTTTTAAACAATAGCGAGAATGCTACATCTTTTCTGAGGAGATTGCTCTATTGAAACCCTTTAGAAAGTGCGTGAAATCCTNAAAATCCTGAAGAAACAGAACACACGCATATCCTTATGGTCGGATGTGATTTTGAGGCGTTTAATATTGTTTACTAGGGATCCTCTTCAACCACTGCACTATCGTGGCCAGTAGTAAAAATTCAGACAATTACAATTATTCTACAAAAATAATTGGAAGGTTGTGTGAGTTTCGAACGAAATATCTTACGGAATTCGCTGGATACTCACACGTGTTCGCTAAAAATTGAATAAATGTGGAAAGTAAGTGTTCGTTCTAATGCTCTTATGTTTTTAAAGCCAGAGTATTAATTAGTGTACCGAAGAGGTCATGCATGATACATGTTTGATACAGTAAGCATTTTCTTGTATTAGCCGTCAGTCTAAAGAAGTCGCCGAAATTCCGGCGATTGATGTAGTCCTGAAGAACACTAATATTACATATTTTTTATTGTACTCAATATTTGTTTAAAATATTCACTCCCATCGCACTGAAAATCACAATTTTAGGGTGTCAACAGTAATTTATCACATTGCAGAGTTACTGCTTACCAAAATAGTAAAATTGTTTTGATTTACTGTTATTTTGTAGTTTTCAACACAGCTTTTTTAATTTTTATGTAATGCATTAAACTTGTCCAGTTTTTTCTACCGTATCATAATTCTTTATTTTTTATGTTATCTAAGAGGTGGGTTCATTTTTAACTGCTGTTCAATTTTTTTTTGTTGACGTAAATGTTAACATTTGTTAATGAAACGCTACCATGGCATAACCAGATTTATACCAAAAACTGACTTTTACTTAAATTTAAAAAAAAATGCCTTGCTGTAATGCCGCAAATTTAGTACTTTTCAAGCACTTTCGAAGATTTCTGTCAAAACTTAAGGACCCAAATTTGTGATGCCCCAAAACAAATTATGACACAGCAAAGAAAAATCATCAGCGACAAACCTTTAAAACTTACTGTATGACAACGTATCCTTCGTACGAGATTTCAAAGCATGCTCTCAAAAAAAAAAAAGCTCCTATTAAAAACTATCTGTATGTGCCATAGGTTTTCCCATGCATGCAACTGCTCCACATCACTTAATTTGCCTTGAATAAATACCACGCAAATACCACGCAAATACACACTATAAAAATTGAGCACTTTCAAACACCTGAAATTTTTTTCAAGCTGTTTTATGGGCCCTCCAATACTATTCAAGGACTTTCAAGAAGCGGTGTAATCCTGTATCAAGAGTTCATGCCGTTTATACTTTATTTCCAACATCTTCAGGCATCGTACATATGTACATTATAATTCATGATGTTTCAGTATAACTGCTCTGTTACGTGCCGATGACTTGAAATCATATCATGCCATGTGCCAAACATGACTGTACAAAACTGAAAGATAAGTGAAATGAAACTCAGGATAATACGCCATGTAAATATTTATCACTAGGCAGGAAATCTGAGATGATAATATTGTAGTTCTTTTCTACAATTTGGAAGACTGTTTTTAAAACTTGAAACGAACACTTCTTAACACATTTTTAGTATTTTAGTTCATGACCACTTTCATACTGGACTTCCATTCATTTGTATATTTACTTGTTGATTACTTAAGGTGCTTATTCGTAATCAGAAACGCATTGCTCGCTTTTTTTTTACAAGTTATTTTCCCATTTACGATTGCATAGAAATTTATTGAATTAAGATGTTTTATATAATGTAGATTTTGCAGCCTAACAAACCAATATTATCATATAACTTATCGTCACATAATATAACAGTGATAAGTTTCAGTACAGCATGGCCATGTATTAAAAAACTGAAAAATCAAGAGATACTGGAAGGTATTGAAAATGAAGTGGAATAGGTAACATCAGTATGTCGGCCACTAAAATAATTCGTGAAACTAATGCACATAATTAGTTTTTAATCAAAATTGAATTACGTTTTGACGTGGCATTTATGAAAGTCTAACTAGAGCATAATTTTTAGTGCTATTAAAATTACTTATTTTTTTACAAAACTGAAAATATTTATTGATTGCTGCTTTTCAGAACAGCAAAACGCTGTCAGATTTTATCCTTTTAAAATTAATCATCAATTTAGTAAAATTGCACCAGGAGCCTTAAACACAAGTCCTACAAGTACTTCAAAAACCACTGAAGTAACAGGTCGCCGAAGTCCCATAATTGGCTAAACTATATATATATATACATTCGTACATACACACACCATGAAAACTTTCTTACTAGTTTAGCAATAAAAGTAAATTCACTTTGCAAAAAGGATTATTATTATCTGCAGGATAAAAACTTATGACAGTGTTAAGGTCTAAAATTGCACGTTGAGTTTACATATAAACACACAACAATGTGAAAATGAGCGTTGAATGCTTAAAAAAACACTTTTCAACAATTATCTGATTTTAATGATCAATTGTTTTTAAAACGTACTAATGATGAGCGTGAGTACCACGAAAAAAAATACGCAAAAAATGAGGCATATGTAAACTTAAAATATGAACTTATTGACGAAATGCAGTAATGTACATTTTAAGAACTTAGCCCGAGTACAAATTGTCTGCAACGATTATTTATGATCTCGTGAATTTGTGTGTCAGGGTTCGTCTTGTTTCGAAAATATTCACATATAAAATATTTATTTCAAAATCTGTCTATATGTTGAATTTTATGAAAAATGTCTGTTAATGGTTAATACAACTTTGTTTGAATAATACGAATATAATTTGTTGTGGTTTAACCAATTATTTCCGCGTCGTGCTGGATTCGCAGATACTTCTAAACATTTAATTTAATTATCATGTGGTGACTTGAGTGTGTATTGAATACAATTCATTGAATGACAAATAAAGTGATTTTTTTTAGTTCAATAAACTGAATTCAAGTAATCTAACATTCAATAAATATTAGATCGTGTGAAATGGCCTTCAGCAAAGTATATTTTGTTTTAGTAATTTGAAATTATATTTCTCAGGTGTATATTGCTGTAGTTTGTTATAAAATCCACTGCATTCGATTACTATTGATTTTAAACTAGACTTTCAGGATTCCACTTTCATGATTAGAGCTCTTTTTAGTGTTAACCCTAAAATTATTGGACTTTACATACGGTTATGTTTCGAGCTACGATTAAGTAAGGTATCTTTTTGATGTTAAGTATACACATTAAATGCAATATTTTTGAAGGGGGGAAAAAAGCTACTTTCTCGGTTTTAACTAATGTTTGTAAATAATGTACAATCTGTAATAAGTACTGGAGAAACTGTACACTGTAAGCAGTTCGTATGTATACGCACAATTTCAGTTAAATAAAATACACGACTTTAAAACACATTTTTGACGTGTATACATGCTTTTGCCATAGCAGTCGCAGGCCTTCATCACACCCCCAGTATTCTCTCTTTTATGGTATTTGTTTTACGAAATCCAACACAACACTGCGTACATGCAAATGAACATGAAATACTGGTGCAATTTCGTGTCAATTACTAGCAACTCTATGTAGATGCCCAACTTTTAATCGATTGTTGTGTTTATTATATCTACAAAACATTTGACAAATTCTACATTTTAGGTTTTTTAATTAGTGGCTTCTATTAATATAACGCGCCTTTTTCTTTCTAACGTAACATTCAACACCGCAAATTGCTTTATTAGAGCTCATAATTTGATGGGTAGATAAGAATCACATTTCCTACTCCATTTTAACTTTTTTTCCTTGATTTCCCGCTTACTGATAAATATTTACTCAGCGTACTTTTCAGAGTTCAATACCATTTATATTATCTTCTAATTTGTACAGTTATATTTGACATAAGTACTAGCCTATAATAATCAAGTGAGTGAAAAGGTTTGGGTGGCTCTTAACATCGTGGTCTTGAGAGCCGATGAGGGTGAAGCGAGGTGAGTGTGGAGGACTGTCGGAATGAAGGGGTGGGAGAAACGGGAGATCCCTGAGGAAACCCTCCGACCAGCGGTATCGTCCGGCACGATTCCCGCATGCGAAAATCTGGAGTGGCCCGGCCGGAGATTGAACCCGGCTCGCCTTGGTGGGAGGTGAGCAGGCTAACCGCTCAGCCACCGCGGCCCTTATAATGTCAAGTCATCGGCGTGTAGCAGAGCACTGATACTGAAAAGTTATTAGTAGTTAAAACGTATTTAGGATACATAGTAGGAAATTAAGAATAATGGGTATAAACTCTAATAATACAGATCTTGCGATAAGTGGGGTTTTTTCCCCTTAGTATTTCGTACCGTTTCTGTCCCCAACGGAAGGAGAGATCTTTCGCTCTGATTATGCGTTATAGTGCATTAACATTAGGGCAGTGCGTTGTTCGAGTGTTTGGTGGTAGGATTATTCTGTACTTTGTATTTTTAAATTTATTCTTTGGCATGTTACAATCATTCACGTCATTAACAAGGTTTTGGGTTACCGCATGCGACTGTGATCATGTAGGTTTTTTTAATTTTTCCACCGAAGCATGTACATGAATTATTTTACTGCTTAAAAATTATCGATATTAGTTAAAACTCTTTTTAAACATTTTAATTTGTAGAGACGACGTCACACATTGTTCATCAACTTTATTAGAAAGAGTCGTGGTTGTGGGGATATTGACATTGGAAGGATGGATAGGATTTATTCAAACGGTTGCAGATAATGCTGCTTCTGCCTTATCCGCATTGTTTATTTCAACTTTTAATTGTTTTAGGGGTCTCCTGTTTACAGGTTAAGTGAGTACCACATGTTACTGATCAACCTTTATGTGTATTTTCAATATGTAGGCTACACCCCAATTCGTGTAATTGCTGGCACAAAAACTTGAGAAAACAAAGGTACCCTATGTTTCTGTCATCTTTTCTTACTCAGTTACGTGTTCTTTATCTAGTAAAAGATTAGAAGCATCGTGACACCGACAGTTATTTCATCGTGTTCCAAATCGCCAACTGGACAATGGACAAGGAAACAGCCTGCACACTATCTAACAGGCTGGCGAGCACACACGGTGGAAATACCAGGTGCGTGTCGTTCGAAAGATGCAACACCTCCGTCACCACTAAAATGCGCCCTTAGAGGTTTTACCTTTTTTTATGCCGCACATTAGAATATGTAAAATCATGAAAATGAACGCTTCGGTTCCGATATCTCAAGAGCATTTGGCGTCACTGTGTCCACACACATGCACCAGTGGAATGGAATGGGTGATTTAACACAACGCCGGACACAGGCACAGCATCTTACTTGGATTCATGACGTTATTTATTGAACTCTGGAGGACTGCCTGTTGAAATACAGTTTTAATTGTTTCGCTTTGGTGGCAGGGTTGAATTTCGCTCAGACCTCATAATGGTATGAACCCGAGTCGTCAACAAGGCACCGAGCATGTTGGTGTTGGCTCCATACGGTTTCGCGTATGTGTTCACATGGCATGGGCAGATTCTGCTGGTCCGCACGAATAATACGTAATTGAGGTTACTTTTTGTTGGTCACAATTTGCAGCTGTAATTGACTTCATGAAACCTTACAATGATGGGACATAACAGCAGAAAAGTGCACTGTCATCGGTCAGTGTTATTCAGAATTTGTTTATGGAGTATTATGAAAAGTACCGACTAATGGCTTGTTCACGTTCGCCGTACATGAACCCAGTTAGCCATATGTAGGACCTGCAGACGAATCATATGTACATACTGTATTTCCACGACAAATATCAGGGAGCTCTGGGAAGATACCCAGGCGGCGTGGGTCATGTCCATAGGTATTTTCTCCAGTAATGGAATTGGATGTTACCTTGAGTTATTTCCCTTAGCCGAGCTATAAGATGTCCTAAAATGCTAGGTACCTATCCCATAATTTATTGATACTCATTTCACAAGTAGCATTTAAACGGTTGTAAATTTGATATAACTGGTTGTCCGCATTAGTTGTATGTGATATGTATATATATTAGTATATGTCGAGGCAAGTATCCGCACCAACATTTATGAACTAAACTTCTAGTGCATTTGCTTACTATCTCCACACGAAAACTGACATTAATTTGGTGAGTTACGAGGCTAACGCGACTGAAGGTATTGTGAAGGAGACTGGCAAATAAGTTTTTTTCCCGCCCATCCTTAGTGCGGAGACGTGTTCGGATGGTAAACGAGACGGTTTCCATGGTGCATACGTTGTTGGGTACAAGAGATAGCTTATGCGCATGCTGTTCGCGCTGGACTTTCTCTTTCCCTTCCTTCCACGCCTTCATCACCCGCCGTGACCACTTCATAAAGACATTTTTTCGTGCGGTTACTTTTCTACCTCTTGCCGCTAACAACTCTGTGACGTGCTTTTGTGGTCCCTCGCCTGTGATCGGGGCTAACTGCCGCATACTGACAGACACTGCTAGTCTGTCCAGGGAAGGTCCTTGAAGGTGTATCTTGGCAGGGCCCGTAATAACATTACGGCATGACGCTAGTGACGTTATTGAGAAGGCGGCGGTGAGCATATCCGGCTGGTTGCAAGGCGTGGTCGGTTCCGTTTGCTCGCTGTGCAGGGGAAGGGTGGGCGTGCGAACCCGCGACCTCTTGTAGCAGCCTGGAGCTGTCCTACCGTGACTCAGTGGCTGCCCAGTCAAGTTTGTGCAACAGCGTCCGCCGTGCAACTTTCCAGTATACCGTGTCTCGCCGCGTTTCTCCACTGCTGCCCTCATCTGCACTGGAACCTCGTGTGTTTAAAGTTCAGTCCAGCACTGAGACACTGGGTGAGGATGTCTTAAATCTGATCAAATAATCAAAACATTGCCCGTCTCGCATTCACAAGATCTCAACCCGTATGCAGAGTACTTTGGAACGCCTATAAAAATACATTATTTAAATGATTGACAATAATCTGAAGGTTTTATGTCCACCATACTGCAGGCTGCCGGTCATTTTTCTGCGACACTTACCGTTAACTTAAAGTAATTTCTTTATTTAATAGACGTTATCGAAGAAATTATAACAGATTTTACTTACGGCTTTTGGAGCTAGCGCCTTTGTATTAAGTGCAAAAATATTTCATTCAAAACATTTGGGGTTGATTACAGTTTTTAGAGTAACGGCCACTATCCGAGTTGAGTTACAAATAACGTCCGCCGCCAATTAAAAAAAATCTAATTTGTTGGCGGTGCGATACGAAATACACTGCCGGACAATAAAAATAGCGCGCACAGAAGGATGCATCGGATGGTGCTGCAACTTTATAGAGGTTGTGACACAGTTTTATAATAATAACAGAAACAAAACAGCAGATCAGTTTCTTATTGATTCGTGATACGCCATTTGGTCGTCTTCAATTGTGCGTCGCACACCCTTGCATTGCGATACACGCTGCAACACGGTCTGGCATGGAGTCCAGCAGACGCTGGATGTTGTCCTGAGGCAGACAGGCCCACAATTGTTGGACGGTGTGTTCCAAATGTGGCACGGCGGTAACTTGCCCCCACGCGTGCTCCATGGGAGACATATCAGGGGAGCGGGCAGGCCATGATATAGTAGGGTAAAGGACATAAGAAAATGCGCAGACCCCAGTGTCAGAGGGCAGTCACGTGACGAGCACTTCAGGTAGTGGAAGGGATTAGTCTCTCGCATGACTCGCGGTCCTATGGAATCGATCCGGCATAGTGGTAGGGCGGTCTGAGTCACACGGTACGGCTTACCTCCATGGCATCTACGTCGCGTATTAAGGTTACAGGTATAACGACTGAACTACGAACTCGTTTTTACGTTACAATATAAATTTTGCCAAAAGTTAGGAAAATTAATATTGTGACTGAATGATAAGTTCGTAGTTCCCTTGTCTATACTGCAGTGTAATGTCAGTGACTAATTGGGTATACGGGCACATTCGGATATTAAAAAAAAATATATAAACAATTTAGAAAAACGAATAATTCAATATTGCGGGGAAGGTTCCCCTAGGGCCGTTACACCACTGCAGGGCATGGGCATTGTAGCCGTGGGAGACGTGCGGTTTCGAATCCCACTGGAGTTATAAGGATCGCCAATGGCATTACGATTACTCCCATGAATTCCCGAATCATACTTATACCGAAATTCCCTGTTTACTGTAACTTTCGGACTATATCTTAAAATAGCAGTTGTGATCAGTTTATACTTTTACTTCATTATCGGAACATATTTCAAGGTATTATTCGGATGACGCCAGCATCACAAGACATTGTAGGTTGTGAGTACACTGCTATTAAATTTTTTCTTTACGGTTTTAATGGTTTCATAAGCACTAGTGTCATCTCAGCACTTGGACATTTTATTGGCTTACCCATAGATTGAGCTGGAACTATCACCAGTTAGTTACATATTCTTGCAGGCGTCAATATGTGTCTGCTCGTTTTGAGGACGTTTACGTACCGATTTGTGTCAGCGAATCTTGACGTTGTCACTTCAATTTCGTGGTTGTCGCATGGTTTCTTTTTGGTGCTCTATTTTCATTGTCCGGCAGTGTATATTCGTAGTTGCGGAATTACGGTTTCTGGAAAACCTACGGAAAACAGCTTAAGTAAAGTAAACATTTTACGCTATCAGCGAGTGTCCGTTTTTTTTAAATTAAAACATGGCGTGCTTAAAGGAAAATTAATGAAATATTACCTTTTTGGTGACTTAATTAAGTGTGTTATTAACTTTAATCACACATATCAATTGATTCCGCTATTCGAGACGGAAAAATTGTTTACACAATTAAATAATGTCTAGCAAAAAAAAAGTTTAAAAATAAGGCGGTTAGAAGTACTTTTTCAGATATGTTAATTGTGTTTTCTGGTAGTCACTAGTGCGATACATAGGATACACGTGTATCAGCACATCACACACAGTGTTTGGACTGGTGCCTCGTAGTTCCGCTATGGCCGGCGGCATCCACTCCCGTTTTTGCCGGTCGGCATCCTTGAGTTGGCAGCCTGCCGTTGAAAGGAAGCGAGGCAGATAACCGTGATAGGAGTAACCTTAGGCGGCTCGCCTTGCCTGATCCGCAGCTATCGTGCCTCTCCTTTCTTCCTTCGCCAAGGTCACTAAGTGTAGTCGTGCTTGAAGCGAAACAATCTCTTTTTAAAATGACCTGCGTTTTCTGTTCGTTTATTGTTTGTGTCTGGTTGCTACTGCCGGCTGGCCAAGAGAAAAAAAAAATTTTTTTACTGAAAATCAAATGGTATAATCTGAAAAACCTGATAACCTTGAAAAAAAAAAACAAGGAATTTTTGAAAAGTCAGGGAAAGCCGNATTTTTTTACTGAAAATTTCAAATGGTATAATCTGAAAAACCTGATAACCTTGAAAAAAAAAAACAAGGAATTTTTGAAAAGTCAGGGAAAGCCGAGAAAAATAAGTGAATTTGGTTACTGATCCTGTAAGTTTCTGTTTGTTATACAATTTACGCAATATATTTAATTTTCATTGTAACATCTTCCTAGACTAAACTGTAACTTTTGTCTATTTCATTTGAACTATATTTGATGGAGTAGTGTTTTTTCCTGTAATTTTTTTATTGAATGCTACAAAGACTGCAAAAGTAGTAGGGAAATGCCGATTCTAGCGCACCTGGCTGCTGGCTGCGGTGCCATGGCAGCCATCTTGGATGATGGCACTCGAAAACCTCATGCTCTTTCATTCTTCGTCCGCAGCGACCATCTTGTATTTCTGTTTTTTTCCTCTGGAATTTACCTTTTTTCCTCCTACTCTCCTGCCATTGGTGTTCTTGCATTCATATTCTTTTTTCTCCTGCTCTGTGATTCCAATGTTATGTTTTTCCTCACGTTTTGGCATTCCTTCCCGTTTCTCGCTCTTTCCCATTCTAGCACTTAGCAGGTTTTCTCACATTCCTCCTTGTCTTCTTTAATTTCACCTTTTCCTCCCTCTCTCTCTCTTGCTTTTCGCGTCCTCAATTTTGGATGTCATCACCATCGTCTTCTTTATGCGGCCATCTTGAATGTCCGCCACCAGTTGTCTGCTGTAGGCGACCATCTTTGATTCCCACGCCTGCCGCCAGTCGGCTGCTGTAGGCGGGCTATCTTTAATTCTCGTGCTCGCCACCGGAGTGTTTGAAGTTCTACATTTCGCAGCTAGGAGCGCTGGTATTGATGCGGCCATTTTCTGCATGTGTTGGTTCACTCCGCCTGCAGGGATGCGTTAGACTCTGGGGGTGTATTTCAATCGGTGGCCGCCAGGAGCGCTGGAATTTTTTTTTAGTCTGTTTGTGTTTCGGAACTCAAAAAGTGCCTCGGAGGCATGCAGAAATTTTCCAATGCCTCTTGGGTCGTCAGTCGGACGTCTTGACTACAATACCACGGCGACATCTAGGAGAAGAGGATGTTTAACGACGAATACGTATGCAGTATTACCATCCCGACATGTGGGAAAAAATAATGTGAACAGGCCTCGATGTTATAGATAAATACACCATTGCACGGTTATGAGAAGAAAAATAGTTAATACTCTCATCGACCTGTGCCCACTCCAGACAATAAACTCATCGCGAAAACAAATAAGAGAATATGTAATGATGAATATGCATAGGAAATAAATTGCAGGCACAGTACATGCGCACATACATATGTCCACAAGATCTTGGCAGGGCGCCGAGGTGCCACGGCGACCACCGGCTTACGCACTTTCCAGACAATAAGTCCATCGCATAAAATACTGTAAGCTGTGTGCGTGCACGTACACACTTTTGATATGTGTAAAAGATATATATATATATATATATATATAAATTAATAGCGTGAAATAAAAAGTAATTCTAACATTCAGAAAAATTAATTATATCTACATAAAAATGTGGGCAGGCCGCATCTCTACATAAAAGTTATATGCATTCATACAGATAGAATAGTGCGCACATGTCTGTCTCTCCAACTTGTCAAGGCATTCGAGAGCATGCATGCACTGGTGTACCTTCAACTTGTCTGTACGTGTGGTACGGGATGTAACCGGCACTCGCGCGCACGAGGAACATTTCTTTGCTATTCTGTAACAACTAGCAGTAGGATAGAAAGTACTAATTACACTTGCACAGCTTTTGTCAGCAGCAGCATGGTCGCTCTCTCACCTATAAAATACTGTCTACTTCACGCTCTGCAATTCCATGCCAGCACTATCTATCTTGTCTTAATAATTTTCGAGTTCATTGCCCCATCATGCAACTTCTCTCATTCCGTCAGTTGGCTGTTATTTCCGAACTGTCAAGCGCGCACTTCTGTATCTCGGATCCTCGCTAAGATGCCAGGCGTACCAGAACCAACCATAAGTCGCTCTGCGCACACGTCAAGTATGCCTTAAGTCCTCTTATAAGCATAGTTGGCCTTAATTTCCGAACTGTCCAGCGCATGCACTTCTGTATCTCGGATTCCTGCCAGGATACCAGCCATGCCAGAACCTACCATACGTCGCACCATGCATGCATGAATTACGCCTTAAGCTTATGTATAAAACATAGTTACCTGTAATTTCAACTGTCGAGCACGCGCATATCTATCTCGGATCCCTGCCCGGATGCCAGGATCGTGTTAACATATGACATGTGTACGTGCGCACATGCTCAAGTATGCCTTAAGCCCACCTATAAGCATAGTTGGCTGTAATTTCCGAACTGTTTAAGATACAGCCACCAAATTCATAACATAGACATCACCCCGAAGATGAACTGGGCTGCAAGGCCAAGCACTCCCTAATCTCACCTATAAGTAAAGTTGCCCACCATTTTTCACCCACCGAACTTATAGGCACCAAATTCATATCATAAACATGACCTCTGATGAAGAAGAGGGGTGGTAGGGTCAAGTAAACTTTAAGGCAACTTATAAGTTTAGTCGACCGTCATTTACCGCCCACCGAAGCTATAGTCATCAAATTCATAATATAGGCATGATGACGATGACGAAAAGTACCACAGTGTCAAGTACACATTAGACCTTCGTATACGCGACACATCTTTTTAGACCGACTGTGTTTATTTGTATTAACTCGTACATATTTTAATGTAACTATGACTACCTAAAACCTTCCTCCGGTGCAATTGTATACACCTTTATTTTTCCTATATATGGGCGGTGGTTGTTAAGGATAAATCATGCTGTCGAGGTATCAAGATGCTGGCCCATGTATCAGGCTGACTGTGTTTATTTATATGTATCAATTAAGCTGTAACCCCCTCCCCACAACTACATACATCTTCCTCACAGCATGATTGTGTATATCTTAATTTTTTCGTGTATGGTTGTTGCATGTTACTCATGATAACATTCATTTATGTGCGTGTGTGTGTGTGTATGTATATATATATATAAACTATCGGTAGCAAACTACGATTATGGTGGTGGGTGATTGACGAGTGTTCACGAGCCAGCGCATGTGTGTGCTACTTCAGGACATGCATCGATAACTGCTAAATACTACGATATGCTTGTAAAGCAATTGTATGTATACCTACCTTTATTTTCTTTACATGTATGGCTGATTGTTACATGTTAGCAAAACTTAAATTGTTCCGACATGACGCCCTCCTATGCTTATAACAAGCCTTAGGGTCCTAATTTTTTCTTATCGCATTGATGCATCCAATAATGATGCCAGTGATATAAATTTGGTGGTCGTAGCTTTCGCGGATAGGAAATGACAGGCAACTATGTTTATAAGTAGGTTTAATGCATAATTGACTCTGCTGCCCTGTTCTATGTTTGGAGCGACGCGTATGATTTAAATTTGGTGACTATGGCCTCAGCAGATGGGAGATTGTTGACAACTATGCTTATAAGAGAAAGGTTACAGTCTAATGGACCCTCCCACCAGTTCGATGTTGGGAACGATGTGTGTGTGGTATGTATTTGGCGTAGCTTCGGCAGATGGGAAATGGCGGCCGACTATGCTTATACGAGGGCTCACAGGTGCCATTGACCTTGTCGTGCTACTCGTCGGAGGCGATGCATATGATAATGAATTTGGTGGATAAGAAATGGTGGTCAACTATGCTCATAAGAGGGTTTAGGGCGTACTTTATCCTGCAGTCCTTTTCGTCGCTGGGGGAGATACTTCCGTTGTGAATTTGGTGACTATCTTACACAGTTCGAAAACTACAGCCGACTATACTTATACGACAGCTTAAGCTCTAATTGTCTCTACTGTCCTGGTCAGCATCAAGGGCGATGCCTATTTATGAATTTGAAGACTATATGTTAAACAGTTCGGAAATGGTGGTCAACTATGCTTATAAGAGGGTTTAGGGCATACTTGACCCTGCAGTCCTTTTCGTCGCCGGGAGTTGGGCCTATTTTATGAATTTGACAACTATATCTTAAACAATTAAACATTCTCTTTTTTTCGCGATGAAAATGTTTTCTGGTGAATGTGTAGCTGTTGCGGGTATTTTCTTCATTTCTTCCCCTAACCATGCAATGTCGATTTATATATAATATAACGTCGGTGGGCCTGTCCGAATGTCCGGGATGGTAATAACTATATACGTATTCGTCGTTAAACATCCTACTTTCCTAGATGTCCCAGTGATCTTATGGGCAAGATGCTCGACTGCCGACCCCAGGGGTGCCAGAACGATCCTGCACGCCTTTGGGATTTCTTTAAGTTCCGAAACGACGACCAACTAAAAAAAAAATTACCAGGGTTCCTGGCGGTCACCGTTTGCACTGCACTCCTCGATGCTAGCACACCCCTGCAGGCGACAAGTGAACCACAACACAAAATAGCTGCGATAATACCGGCGCTCTTAGCCTCGAACTATAAAACTTAAAACACACTGGTGGCGGGCATGAGAATCAAAGATGGCCTTTTACAGCAGCCGATGCGGGCAGCAGGCGCGGGAATTAAAGATGGCTTAGCACACACTGCTGGTGGATGCGAGAATAAATACTGGTCGCCTACAGTGGACAACTGGTGGCGGGAATTCAAGATGGCTTAGCACTCTTTGGTGGCGGATGCGGGAATCAATGATGGCTGCCTACTGCATACGAGGGCGATGAGGGAACATCCAAGATGTAGGACTCGGCAAGCAAAAGAGAGGAAAGGGTGAAAAATAAGATATCAGAAGGAATATGAGCCCCCGCCCCTCCATAAGGGATAGAACGGACGAGAGACAGGAAGGAATGAGAGAGCAAGAAAAAAACACAAGAGAGAAGATAAAGGAGACCGAAAGGAATATGAGAAAACCCCATTAGAACTGGCGAGAGAGACTAGAAGGAATGCCAGAACGTGAGAAAAAAAAATCTAAGTGACTGAGTGGGAGAAAACTAATCAGAATGAAAGAGCACGAAGAGCCGAGGTGGAATCATAGAGCAGGAGGGAAAAAAAGGAAATTCCTAAAGAAAACAAGGGAAATCATGGATGGCCGCTGCTGACGAGGAATTTCCTTGTTTTGTCTGGAAAACAGAAAAGATGGGGAATTAGAACCTTATATTCTGTAGCGACACTGATTAGTTAGATTCAGGTGGGGTAATTGTAAAGAGTAGGGAAATTTTGGTATTGAGGCAGTAAATATCGGCTACATTGTAAAAAAAAAAATCCTTTTTTTGACTTTCCTTCAAAACTGCAGTATCTCTTTGGAATCCTGTTTGAAGATTGTAGGCTACTGTTTGTAGTTTTATGCAAGAAAATGTTTTCTAAACTGTTTAGGAAGCCTTGGAATAAATCTTAATTTTGAAGAGAAATACAGCTGATACTGAACAAAAACAATACCACGCTAAATGTAACATCCTCTTTTAACTATTTATAATGTTATGTTAAAGTATTCACAAGATAGACTGAAGTTATATTCAATTTACATTCCTCCCCCCCCCCCAGCACAATGTTTTCCTTATGGGGTAAATGTAAAATGGTGTTCTGTCCATCATTTATTGTAATTTATTTTAGTTATTTTGCATAAACTATAGAAACAGACGTTTAATGTTTTTGTAGATGCCCAGAACATGTAAAGAAAATACCTGGACCATATATATTTATATATAGTATAAATGAAATAATTTTCGCATTTATTTTATTAGCTTGACCGAGGGATAATGGGGTGATTGTAAACATGCAGATACATGTAACAATGCAGTGTGAACTCTATTCCAAGGCAGCAAGAAAATACTTGTTTCAAATATTGTTTTCAGTTACCCCACCTGACCCTATAGATACTCAGGGTTTCTATAGGATGAGTATAAAGTATACCGTGTCTTGACACGTCTATCGTGCGTTACAAAACGTATAAATAGTTTTTCAGAATGTTAATCTAACTCGATAAATTTACTTTTGATGCGATATAGTGCGTTTAGTAGTAATCATGTCTGCATCATTGAAAATTTGTGCTAGCGATTCATGAGACACTCAATCGCTACCCTGAAGAATGTGGCTCCCGTGAAACAGGAAAGTTTCGGACGGTACTTAATGAACTTCCCTGTTTTAAAATCATATCCTCCAGGAAGAGATGTAGATGAATAAAACATATGGCAGTGTGGTGGTGCTAAGTCGGCGGAATATGGAGGGTGTGGGATTACTTCATTCTTCAATTGCTTAGTTTCCTTTGCGTAATTTTTGCCACGTCGATAATGTGTCCCTTTGTCTGCCAAGAACAGAGGATACTTCGTCTTAACCAGCAATAATTGCTTTATGCACAACTTTAGTGCATTTCGTTGGTATCTGCACAGTTCGAGATAGTGGCAGTGGCTTCACCAGAAAGCTGAAAAATTTATTAAGGAGTTAGATCTACAAGTTTCTTTATGTTTTGTCCAAACAAGCTACCCATACTTTTCAAGACATTGTTATAGAACAGGTAACACCACTGGAAATTCAGTCTGCTATAGACCACTTATAGGCTGTTCACGGTAAAGTAAGCACTTTCGAGGTCCTAGTTTTTTTTTCAGCCTTTTAAATAAATATTCCCATGTAAGTAATAAACACAGTGTGTAGATTCCACCACACTCGGAAGTTAACATGTAAGTCTAAAATAAAATGTATTTATTGAATATTATTCCAAATGAGAGGGTTTTCAAAAGTACTCACTTTACCGTAAATAACCTATAATTCAAAAAAATTCTCACGAATATGATAAAATAAGCGGTTCATTAATTTAATTTGTGTCCCTGTAAGCCACATGGTGCAATACTGGAAAATGGTTTTTTTTTTTTCAAATAGACTCAAGATCCAATTTATAAGAAGGGGATACAGATAATATTGACAGCATAGACCTATATAATTATTGTCATCATTGTATGCAAGGTTATTAAAACATTTACAGTTACATAACGTTTCAACCATCTTACAATCCTGGTCCCAGAAAGGCTGTTAGACGTCTCATGCTACTTAATAAATTAACTTTCATCTATACTGGATGCCTTAAATAATAAGGAAAGCATTTTACGGTTTTTCTGTTATTTTTCAAAAGCTTTTGATCGTGTGAACCATAAGATACTTTTCATAAACTTAAATATTATGGTGTAATAGGTCGAACAAATATGCTATTCCAATCGTACCTAGGGGAGATATTAAAAAGTAGTTACTCCAGATATAACAGGAATATTATTGACTAATACAGAAATTGTAAACTATGGGGTACATCAAGGGTCAATCCTGGGCCCCTTGTTATTCTTTGTCTTCATAAACTATTTGCCTTTTAATTTAGGACCTAAAGATACCACTGTTCCATTTGCAGACGATACTAGCCTCTTGAATAAAATGAAGTCTCGCAAGAATTGACTGATAGGCCAAAACTCAACACTGTCTTCTTAAAGATAAATAGCTGGTTCCAGGCAAATAAATCAATACTAAACTACGGAAAAACAAGTTGTGTAATTTCTCGACGAAGAGCTAAATTCTTAAATAAGTACAAGTAAAACTCAGTTGTAACGATATAACAAATGCCGCATTTACAAAGTTTCTTAGTCTCACTATTGATAATCTAAATTGGAAAAGGCACATTGATAATGTAAGCTTAAAACTGAGTGCAGCGTGTTTCGTATTGAGAACTGTCTCACAAATAACTTCACTTGAAATTCTAAAACAGGTCTACTATGAATATTTTCATTCCTTAATGTCATATGTTATAATATTTATGGGGAACTCAAAAGTATTGTAAAAAATAATTTCTACTACAAATGAGGATATTTAGAATTTTGTGTAATAAACAGGCGTGACTCATGTAGACAGCTGTTGTAAGGATCTGAAAATATTAACATTTACATGATAGTATATTCTCGGTGATTTGCCCTATATTACTATAGGAACTCTGATTTACACGGGTACAACACGAGCAACAAAAATTATATACATGTTCCTACATGTATATTTACATTTTTTCGTAATGGTACTCATTCTATGATAAAACCTCTCAATGCATTACAATCACATTTAAAGAATGCATTTTATATTGATAAAAGTTTGTTTATAAGTAAGATAAAACAGTTTCTCAAAATGCATGATTTTTACAGTATGCAAGAATACTAAGTTTTGCTAGTCTTACAAATAGAATAAAACTTTTACTTTTGTAAAATACTTATGTATTAACATTTAGGATAGGTGTCACATTATTGTTATTTTGTAAAACCTGCGTGTAATATTAGTTTATATTTAATTTTGTTTTGTTTTTTATCTCTGCTGAATTGTTTTATTTTTGACATGTAATTTTTATCTTACTTTCCGAAAGAATGCTTGGCTTATGCAATCACCTTAATGTCTGGAATATATGTCCTCCCCTAATAACTTTTGAACCCGTTAACTAGATTTCGCATAACTCGTTCCACATGTAGTATTTAGCAAGTACATCCGACTTGTGTAGTTTCTATCACGCCGGGTACTTATTTTCAAAATGACTGCTAATTTTATCATTTCGGGCACTATACTATATCTCGGGAACCATCTAACTGTTTAGGACCAAATTTCGTGCGTCAATAGTGCATGGTGTAAGAATTAAATTTAAAAATAGATTATGTTATTCGTTGGTTATTCTGAAAGATAGTGCAGCATGAAAAAATAAAGATTTTACGTTATATCTCGGGAACTACACAACCGATTCTTGCAAAATTCGTCATATATGCAATACTATTGATGGCCATGTTAGTACTTGCAATTTAAATAATAAGTCTGTTATTTTCAAAATGGTGGCCATATAAATATTTTAAGACTTGTTTGCTATAACTACCATAGAATGTTACGTGATTCGACCAAACTTGGTATGCTGAAAGTATCAATTATGAGCATCTAATGAGTCAATACACAGCATTTTCGTCCACCATTTTGTAGAATAGCGACACATGAAAATTAAAGTTTGTATGCCATATCTTGGGAGAATATCCACCGAGGGAGTGAGTCGCCACGTGCCAGTTCGGCCATCTGGGGATAGGTCAGGTACCTGACGTTGGCCGCATTCCGTTACTGCTGATGAGCATTGCAATCACGGATGGCTAATCAGTGGTAGTCAGCAGTAAAGGACCAACCAACAGTAAATATTTTGTTCTTCAGTAACTTCATAGTTTTGAAACGCTTGGCAGTGGTATTCATTAAAATTAAATAAAAATAATTACATTATGAATTTTAGAATTACCTTATTTCTTAAGTTAAAATATTTCTTACGAATATAAAAACAGTTACTCGTAATTGTTTAACTAAAGAAAGGCTATTTTTCTAACAACATATGACTTGTTTTGAGTTTATTTTTGTCCTGCTTTTGTTCGGAATTTCACTATTTTGTATTTAATAATTCCGCCATATGCGCATTTTAAATATCTGTAAGAACCTACGATAACTTGAATGGCCCGCCAAAATCGTGTTTCACTGACATTGTATAACCTCTGCAGCATCACTAAACTCAGTACTTTAAGTAATCAATATAGCCTCGCTCAGGTTGCGGCGCGCGGAAACGAGTGCCAGTGATCATCAGTGTTCGTCAGTCGTATCTGAATAATAGCTGACGTTACTGAAAATTAGTTGCCAGTGAAATCGGTGAGTAACGGAAGGCGACCACTTTGACAACAGCGCTGAAGGCTGGGTAGAATATGTGTCGTCTGCTCGCCTACTGTCGTCTGCTAAACCTGTGTGCGCATCTAGAAGAAGCAGCAGCGCCCCTCTGAGTGAACCGCTCTACTACGCCAGTCCGGCCAGCAAAACTGGCTGAATTTTTCCATTGATGCGCGGTTCCACGCAAATGGTTTTCGGTTTTAAAGTTTAAATCTCCGCCGTGTAACAAAATGTTTTCTATTATATTTTATTGCTGTTTATAACGTATGTTCTTGTTAGAAAACTTTCATTTCTAGAGTCTATCATTTTCCATTCAATAGTACTAGTACTCTGATGATACTTCAGGAAAACAATCTTAGTTATTTTTGGATGTACCACAGAGGGCCTACAGATAAGATTTGATTTCATTTGTATCCCTGCCGACTACAGACACTGTCTGCCATTTGCTATTTGTTTTGCCTGCCAATTTTCTGCTAGCTTTTTAGGTAGGCTAACGCGTGGGTGTGTATGAACTGATGCATTCTTTATTCTCTTCCGCTATAGAAACTTGTATGCGTTCTGTTGTGCCTATAGCTATTACAAAATGTAGCAGAAGTTAGGTATCGTGTAGGGCCGGCTTTAATAGAGCGGGAGAATCGGGAGCACTCCGAAAAAACTTCGGCCATCGGCTAAGTCTGTCGCATTTCCCACATAAAGGAGAGGAGTAATATAGATCCCGGTGGTGAGGGTGGGAGTGGTTCAAAGGGATTTCCAGGGATTATGCTTAGCTCGGTTTGTATAGCTCAAATTTTAATTTTGGCTAGAGCAGTGAGGTCTACGTGCATATTCAAAAGGATATGATGGCGTGGTACCTTCTCCGATATGTGTATTGCACTGGTTCCGCGCTGTGTTAGTGCTGGTCCAATGTGAGGCGAGATGGGCTAGAGAACGCAGTTTTCGTCCCTGTCCTGGGCCGATCTAGGTCCTCGTAAATGCTTCGGGAGGTTTACTGACGGTCTAGCCAAGGGCGTTTTACAAAGCTGGCCCGACAGACGAACTTGCATGCAGGAGGTATGGGTTGCCGCCTGACCTACTACTGTCGTCTCGTAGTTGCCGCTGGGTGACCTTTACCGGCCGTCAGTGTCCGTGGAGCGCCGTCTTGGGTTATTGGAGCAGTACCATTTTCGGAGTACCTGGGAGGACAGAGTGCCTTGCAATTTTGTCACATGTGGGTTGTTGATCTATGCGTGTATACGATTTTGGAAAATGCTGTGTGGCCTAATGCAGCATACTCGGTAGAATGTAGTTCCACTTTTATAGCTCTGGCCCCTCCATCACTTCACGGTAGTCACATAAATCTTATCGTACGATATTTGCGATTACCTGAGAAATTATGTTTTTGTGGTTGCACGTTCTTGCCGTTGCTCTTAGTCATCTGTTTTTTTTTTTGAGGCGGTTAGAGGCAAATCGCTTTGTTTTCCCTGTGCTTATTTTTATTAGTAATTGGTTTGCATGTATTTTAATTCGTTATTTGTTGGTGTCCCAGATTTATCTCAGATAATTTCAGGGACAGGTATAGTTAGAGAACGTTCAAGGTCTCTGTCAATTGTGTGAAGTATAATTCCCGATTTGCTGTCTGTATATTTAACATATCTTCAGTACGTATCCGCGAAATACAGTGAATTATTATTTTTTAATGTATTTCACTTTGGCGGAGTGCTTGCATATGAATTACAAAAATCTCTTCAGAACTAAGAATCTTTGTCACTTTATTGCAGAACAGAGGTAAAACGATAATTTCTCCACTGTTTTGTTCTCTTTATTCCATTGTGGTGACCTCTACTGTGTTAGATCCAGATCAAAAGATAAAACTAGCCAGTGCTGTGTTGTAGGTTGTGTTGAAAATGTCTAAGAATTTGAATATCGGTTCCTGAATCTCATTGGTTTGGGAGCTGGTTTTTGGTAAGCCCTGAATGTGCATTAACGGTTACGAATGTGAAAATTTGTACCCTCTTTGGTTCTCTTGATAACCTTTGGTGACCTCCAATACCGAGGTTATTAAAGAGTTACTTTCGAATCATAGGTTTTGGGTTCAAATTCTGGTTAATCCATTGATTAACATGTTTTTAATTTACGATTAGATAGGTTGATCTTTAAATCTTAACAGCGAGGTCATCAGAGGCCGAACAAATTGTTCAGATAAGCAGGATCGGGAAAGGCTGTGGCACGTGTTACAGAACCTTCTCGGCATTCGTCTGAAGTGATTTTGGAAATTCATATAAAAAATTGGAACCAGTATAGTCGGACTGGGACTAATGGCGAGAATTATAGTAGTAAAATTCTCCCCCTTGACATTTAAGCTTCTAAGCACTACAAACAACAATATAAGGTCGAAAAAGAACTATGGGTCTTTTGTTAAAACCAGTAATTTAAAAAATCTATAACTTAGAAAAAAAATGGAGAGTGGAGAGATTTGGGTAGTTCTTAACATCGAGGCGATTTAAGCGGCTCTTCACAGAGAGTTATGAAGCAACGCCGGAATGCAAGGGAGAAATGGTAGATCCCCGAGAGAAAACCGCCGACCAGTGGCATCGTCCAGCACGATTCCCAATTGCGAAAATCCGAGAGTGACTCCGTTGGGAATGGAACCCGGTTCGCCTAATGGGAGGCGAGTAGTCTGACCACTACACCACCGTGGCCCCAGAAAAATGCAATAAGTTAAAATTAATACGATTAGGTATACACACATTCTTCATTGTACATACTATGGTTGATTAACAGTTACAGGCACTTACAATTCCTTGCTTACCTGTTTTAATTTTGCGCATTGTGCATCTTTTCGCCATATGTGAAAATCGACTTTGCTGTGAACCCATTGTTTTACTTGCATTTCGGTCAGGTGACACTGTTACAATATCGGAGACGTATTTGTGTTTCTGTAATAGGCCTGCTAGTTCTTGCTCTAAAATGTATAAACTTAAAGGAAGCCAGTTTTAGTGGCCAGAATTTTTCAAGCCATGCATGCAATTTTAGTAACATTTTAAAACAAACAATTTGAAATTCGTTGTCAGAATTACTTAGTAGTTGTGTGATGTTGGGAGTGCGTAGTAGATATGCATGTGTGGTGTGCGAGGTGCGTGTACTTACTCATTAGTAGTGCCAGCAGCAGTCCTGTAGTCCTCGCCATGTCTGTGCGGTACCACTTGCACTTGCTTTCGAGACTGAACTGGCTGGCCTCCAGGCCAGCTGGCTGCTTACTCCACCGCTCCCCTCTCTAATATCTACGNACACATTATATAGCTCGTCTACATTTTACACACAACTTAAGATTTAGTTGCCAAATTTTATCCATGCATTATATGGTATAATTGCAAAACTGCAATAATCTAGTTATAATTTTAAAATGATACCGCATTTACGTCATAATTAGTTTAAAAAATGTTCAGAATTTTTTTGTATTACACCGTAATATACAGGATGGATATGAACTGTACCGACAAAACTTCGCGAGGTGATTCCTCATCAAAAAATAGGTCGAAAATAAATACACAACATGTAGCCTAAATCTATTCCGAAGGGGCGAAAACCGCTCTTGAAAGTGTAGTTGAAGCAGATGTTTTGTACTAGTAACAGCCAGAATGAACTATAAATGTCTTGAGTTTCTGGATACCGCAATATTAAACGACGAAGTACAAGGCACAAAAATATGGGCTCCAATATAAACCCCCATCGATGAAAAGTGAGAGGTTGGCAGCACATTTGTGCAAATAAAAATCTGTTTCACTTTGTTGGTTGTTTCCCGTGGATTTGTAATCTACCGTACTTGGTGAACAAAACTTTCGTATTTTGTTTTTGAGCTAAATGCAGCCGCTTTCGATAAATTAATTCATAATATTCCAACAATGAATCTCAACGTCTGGCACATAGCAACACATTTGCTGTCGGTGCATGATGTTGCTGTTTTAAATAACACCATGTAATTGTGGGACAAGTCATGCTTCATCCATACCTACCTCAACAAACTATCGCGGATATACAAGCAGGGCTCTATGGTGGCGCAGCGGCCAGACTGTTCGCTTCCCACCACGGCGAATCGGACTCGATTCCCGGCGGGCTCGACACTTATATTCGTATCTGTGAAACGTGGCTGACATTACCATTGGCCAGGGTTTTTTTATTTCGGGGCGCACCTGTTTCACCACCATGTAATTTCGCCATTGCTCCATCTGCACCCCACGTGACCTTCATCGGCATAAATTTCACGTAGAATACTTTTTGTTTTAAATTGACACAATGAGAAGGAATTTCGTTGAACGTTGATTCCCCATTTGAAGTTCGGGGCTGCTGCCTTGGTAGGCATGGCCGTTAAGTCTTGCATTTTTCGACATTGGCCAAGAAGTCTGGCAAAACTTATCGATAACTTGCGTGTGGAAATTCTCAGAAAACTATTCTCAAATTAGTGTCGCCGGACGTCTTCTGTGGAACAACAGCGTCAAAAATGGGGAAACAATGTGAAAGTATATTAATAGCTTCCTCCACAAGAGTACGATTTCGTCATTGGTATCCATTTCATGAATTTCTATTTCCTTTTATGTGTGATGGTTAACATGACAAAAAGTAGGAAGATATGAGACACCAATATCCGTCTGCGAAATTTATCTGTAGTATAACGGGCCTTTGTAAGATTCGCTACCTACTGAAATCACAAGCTGACCGCCTCTCACCTAGGCGAATCGGGTTCGATTCCTGGTAGGTCGCTCCCGGATTTTCGCATGTGGGAATCGTGCCGGTCAATGCCGCTGGTCGGCGGGTTTTCTCGGGATATCCAGTTTCCCCCGCCCTTGCATTCCGGCACTGTTCCATGCTCACTTAACTTCATCCTATTCGGCTCTCACGACTTCGATGTTCAGAGCCGCCCAAATCTCCCCACTACAAAAGCTAACTCAGTCTTGATAGGTAGCGCAGATCAGAACCAGTGGCGAATGCCAGTATATAGTCCATTCACCGTTTCTTCCTTTGAAAAAACACCCTAGGAGTAACATGTCAACCTGTTTTTTTTAAGTAACTTGTATATCACAAAAATATAACACTGTGGTTAACTTTATTTGTATTCTTGAATAAATGAAACACTCACTTAGTATCTTCTATATCTTGTAATTTTTATTTCGTACTCAATCTGAATTAACAACAGTGAGAAAAGCGATGTAATGGAACGGACAGTTGGAAATAGTTGACATTAAAAATATTGTTTTAACCTGGTTTTTTGTCATGCTATTTATAAATTAAACGTTGCCTATTTAAATATTTAGGTAGCCCTGATGAAAACATATTTTGTTGTTACAAATAAAAATATCCGCGCAAATTACGGTGCGTATGTCCTACTGAGATGGCGAATAGGCGGAGCAGAGCTTCTCTCTCTCTCTCTCCCCCTCCCTCCCGCTCTCGCTCCCTCCCGCTCTCTCTCCCTCCCTCCCTCTATCTCCCTACCTCTATCTCTTAGCCTCTCCTTCCCTCTATCTCCCTTTCCCTCTCTCTTGCTCTCCCTCTCACTCCCTCTCTCTCCCTCTCTCTCCCTCCCCCTCTCTTTCCCACTCCTCTACCTCCCCTCTCTCCTTCCCCTATCCCTCTCTCTTCTCTCTCCCCTCTCCCCCTCCCCTCCTCTGTTTCTCTCTCCCTCTGGAAGTTCTGCACCGCTGGTAGTAGCCGGGAAATTATACATGTTTCCAAGTTTTATCACATTTTATACTTATTACAGTAAAAAGTAATAATTTTTTTAATATGTAATTTAAAACTGAAACGAGGCATTAATTTTTGAATACTTACTATAATATATTTAGATGTGATGGCAGGATGGTTACAAATCCGAAGTTGGCAGAAGTGGCGACTGGTGACATGACATGGCATTTTCCTTGTTCCTGAACAAAGCGTTAATTTTTCTTCCTGCGAAAAATACTCAATTACCACATCAAGTTTGTACACAGTGTTTTTTTTAAACATACCCAGACAAGTTACGATGTTTTGATCATTCTGTGTTTCCATGGCATGAATAAATATTCTGTAACGTGTGTCGTGACCGCTGCGTGTGAAAGTTTAAGTACGTGCGCACATGTGTGATTGCAATTAATGAACGTGCAAAATGTATACGTTTTGACCATGAACTGTTGTTATGATGTAATTAATTATTTGAAAGTCATATTTTTTGTCACAACTTTGTAACTTTGCAACTTTGCTTTAGGTTGTAACGTGGCACCACGCTTTTGGGCCGCCATATTTGTAATGTGGCCAGCGGCGCGTTAGGCGCCATATTTGTAATGATGCAGCCTCGCTTTAGGCGCCATATTTGTTACGATGCACGTCAAGGTATTGACGGCTGGAAATTACCACTCGGTTAGCTCAGTGGTAGCAACATGAAACTCTTAAAAAAAAAAGGCTCCAATTAAATATTAAATAAAGAAATCAAGTTCTGGTTTATTTGTGTTATACTTTTATTTACCAATCAATTGAAACAGTTCACATACGATCTTTAGGTATGCAGAGTACGAACAGGTTCACAGATAAACGGACAAGCACAGAGCTGCGCCACAGTGATTCATTGATTATTTACGTCTTGAGAATTTTCATTGCCCGAAGAAAATCAGAGGCAGCGACCTCCCACACCGGCTGAGAATTAAATGAGCAGAATAAAGTTGCCGGTGTGGGGGCTATTTGCCACGCCCGACGCGGCCTCGGCGAGTCTCTGGTTGTCAACTGCTTGATCACTGGGTGTCAATTGCTGGAGCACTGAGTGTCGACTGCCGAACGGCGATAGGCACACGAGTATTTGTCGCAGCGTGCCTTTCCACCCCCTCTACTCAGAGCATCAAACGCAACCAAATATGGGCATAGTGTGTGACGCCACGCATACTCTTCCCACACTATTCGAACTGTATCGTAGTAAAAGATAATCAACCTTGTAGAACAAATACTGTCGACGCAGTTCGGAAAGTTTCTATCACAAATGCTGACGCGTACTGAAAACTACGACTTTCGATACGGCAACCGGATGCCTGATAAACTTACTCCGATTGCTTTAATTTCAAATTCCGATAACATATTACGAAGCCCCGTTAAACGAAAGAAAATGAACCGCGTGTCCCGAAAATTAATAATTCTGCGTCATTTCAAGGTGTTTGAAACACAATTGTGCAACGTGCTTACGTTTCTGTGATTTGAATGTTTGCCACATTCCCAACAAATACTAAACTCAGCCAGAAAATTTAAAATAAATAATTCAATAAACCTAGTAAAAACTAAGTAGGCCGACCTTTGCAAATAAATATGAGCGGAATAAAATATATAGTAGACCTATTTGTGTGTATGATTACCACTATAAGCGACACGAGTTGCATGTTTGAAAGAACCGTGAAGTCTTGATCNAACGGCAACCGGATGCCCGATAAACTTACTCCCATTGCTTTAATTTCAAATTCCGATAACATATTACGAAGCCCCGTTAAACGAAAGAAAATGAACCGCGTGTCCCGAAAATTAATAATTCTGCGTCATTTCAAGGTGTTTGAAACACAATTGTGCAACGTGCTTACGTTTCTGTGATTTGAATTTTTGCCACAATCCCAACAAAACACTAAACCCAGCCAGAAAATTTAAAATAAATAATTCAATAAACCTAGTAAAAACTAAGTAGGCCGACCTTTGCAAATAAATATGAGCGGAATAAAATGTATGGTAGACCTATTTGTGTGTATGATTACCACTATAAGCGACACGAGTTGCATGTTTGAAAGAACTGTGAAGTCTTGATCGTGCTCTTCCAGCCACTGTGTGGCAAGGTGCACTATCGTCCTGGACGATCCCATCCTCCCGAGGATAGACATCATGTACGGGTGGACGTGATCGCAGAGGATGGATTCATAACCAAATCGATCAAGAGTGCCTTCCACACGGATGATGGGATCTAGAGAATACCACGAGAACATCCCCCAGGCCATAACACTGTCCCCACCTCCCAGTATTCGTCAAGCAATGGATGCAGGGTGTCGGTTTTCCGGCGTTTCTCGCCGGACACGCAGCCGTCCATCCGTTCTATGCAGCTGAAAACGTGACTCGTCGGAGAAGGCTACCCGTCGCCAATCAGCAGCGGTCCATTCGCCATACTGTCGAGCAAATTCTAGTCGTTTTCGTCGATGCACCTGTGTTAGCACGGGTGTAGTCACCCTCCGTCTACTCTGGAGCCCCATTCGCAGAAGGGTTCGCTGAACTGTTGTGGTAGACACGTATCTGGATGCCTCATTCGCAGAAGGGTTCGCTGAACTGTTGTGGTAGACACGTATCTGGATGCCTCCTGGTTCATTTGGACAGTGAGCTGTTCCACTGATGCCCATCGGTTGGCCTTCACACACCGTCGTAGTCGACGTTCACCTCAGACATCAATGGCGCGTGTAGCTCTGCAGTTTCCACGACGATTATTCCCAATTGTGCTATTCGTCCACTGACGATACACCTTTACCACAGAGGCACGTGAACCGTTAACAAACGTCGCTGTTTCCTAAATGCTCCCCTCCCCTCTTATCCGAAAACCGATGACAATCCTTTTTTGCAACTCTGTTAAATCGCTTCCCTTACCCATGACAGCAGGAAGCGTAATGTGAACAGCAAGCCTGTCGGNACGGTCCATTCGCCACACTGTCGAGCAAATTCTAGTCGTTTTCGTCGATGCACCTGTGTTAGCACGGGTGTGGTCACCCTCCGTCTACTCTGGAGCCCCATTCGCAGAAGGGTTCGCTGAACTGTTGTGGTAGACACGTATCTGGATGCCTCCTGGTTCATTTGGACAGTGAGCTGTTCCACTGATGCCCATCGGTTGGCCTTCACACACCGTCGCAGTCGACGTTCACCTCAGACATCAATGGCGCGTGTAGCTCTGCAGTTTCCACGACGATTATTCCCAATTGTGCTATTCGTCCACTGACGATACACCTTTACCACAGAGGCACGTGAACCGTTAACAAACGTCGCGGCTTTCTAAATGCTCCCCTCCCCCCTTAACCGAAAACCGATGACAATCCCTTTTTGCAACTCTGTTAAATCGCTTCCCTTACCCATGACAGCAGGAAGCGTAATGTGAACAGCAAGCCTGTCGGTCGCATTATTTACCAGCTTCAACTGCCCTCGTCACGGGTCATATGTCATGGGCTACGCGCTGCGTCCGGCACTTGTAGTAGGTGGTAGTAATAATATAATTCGACTGTGTATATTAACAATGTGAATAACCGTAAGAACTATCGTCAATACAGCCATTGTAATAAAGTCATAAAAGCTGACCGACATATGGTTATAGGCCTTAATTGTGAACATTCGTACGAAATGGTTTTTGAAATATGACAGAATTCTTTGAACAGCGGAAAACAGTGAAACAAAGCATTTGACAGTTAAAACGGAAAAGTCACATGGGAGTGTTTATATTTACGTGTAGCGGAAGGATACGTAATCGGGAACCATAAATATAACTTAGCAGGGCTTCAGAAGTTTGATGAAACCGTGAATTACTTATACTCGAGGGACAGTATTACTTGCAGCTATCAGTGTACTGTAATATGTAATTGATTGTAGCTGGTTCTCGGTNGTGAACCGCGGAAAACAGTGAAACAAAGCATTTGACAGTTAAAACGGAATAGTCACATGGGAGTGTTTATATTTACGTGTAGCGGAAGGATACGTAATCGGGAACCATAAGTAGAACTTAGCATGGCTTCAGAAAAGTTTGATGAAACCGCGAATGACTTATACTCGAGGGACAGTATTACTTGCAGCTATCAGTGTACTGTAATATGTAATTGATTGTAGCTGGTTCTCGGTTAAGCACTTTTGAAATAATTTTTTTAAAATAGTCCTTTACTGAAACTGCAATTAATGTAAACGGTAATTGGCAATTCTGCAGTAACTTTGACAGCGAACTATTTTTAATTAATATTTGTTGCATTTTTAAAAGTGTAATATTTTAATTTAATGGCAACTTACATTTTTTTCATTTCGTATTATAGATATGTAATTCGCGTAATAATAGAACGTTTGCATTTCTAACAATTCTACTTGTTCACGTGAGCCATGCATGGTTTCTAGCTGGTCCTTGCGAGTTTTCTAGCCAATGTGTTTGTGGCAGTGTGAATATTTTCGTATTGTGGAAAACTATACAACAGGCGAAAAGAGAAACTAAAGTCTGTATTCCACGATAAAGTTTTCCGTACAAGCTCGGGCGGAAACTTCCACAAGACGTGCTACCCGAGCGTGCATTCAATCAGTAAAGGAGGGGTTTTTTTTTTTTTGGAATAACCTACCTAATGATATTTGTTGCCGCACAAGTAAAGACGAATACCTTTTTTATGATTTTATTTTTGTAACTGTGGTTCACGAACAATCTTCACTCAACGACTTAATTATGCACAGAGATTAATCGTTTTGTTGGTATAACTGGAACTTTCGTGTTAAATAAACATTGATATTGGATGTTTAGCATAATTTTCACACAATGCTGTTTTGGAATCGGTAAACATTTTCGTTTAGTAAACATTTTCGTGATTTTTATTTACGATTTATTGGTGTTTAATCTCTTTCTCAAAACAAAACAAAATAAACAAAACGACTCTACCACCCTCTCTGATCAGCTAAACTTTCAACCTTGTAGGACACTTTCCATCGAAAATTGTACACGACAAATTACGACAAGTCCATGAAAACGGCCAGCAGATGACCAAATCTTCCATGTAAACCGTCCATACAAGCGGTCATGCAGACTGGCATGGAATCGTCCACGGAAACTTCCATCGTGGCATATAGGCTTAAGCAGATCTGTAGGTTGCACAACCGCGAACCTGCCGCACGCCATGGTTGGCTTAAAAAATGCTACACCAGTTTCTGTACTGCGTGCTGATTCTGGTAGAATCCAGCTGTAGCAGTTGCGAAGATTTTCGATCAAGTCATGAAAACGGCAACTATAGGTAAGGCAGTGACGAGATCAGCTTCTGTTTCTGGTATTTGGAATTTTCAGTGAAGTGTGATTTATAATCACACATTTTGTGTGCAGCAGTTTTTCTTTCACTTGGGAAGCTTTAGTAGTAAGACATGTAAAAAATATCAAAGGCATAGTTGGATATTGCTCTAAAGCTGACTTAATTAAAATTTTCTTGTGAAATTGTAATATATATATATATATATTTTTTTTTTGCTACTGCGTATTTGTAGATACAGTTTATTACAGAAATAAAATGTTCACATTAATTTTATTTCTAGATAAAGTCTGACCTCATGTACATGTACAATAATACAATACGAGCATGTTCATAGTGCGTGATTGCATACGAATTGCTACAAAAACCATGATTTGTATTAGTTTATTAATATTTTTGCTACTCTCATTAATGTTTATGCTAAGCTAATTAATATTTTATTAGGTTCAGTAATACTTGTATGCTTACTGAGGTAATTAATAGTAAAACAAATTACATAATTATTTTACTAAACTGATTATCTAATTTACATTAAATATGCAGTAATTTTGATAAAATTATTATTTGCTTAAAAATAAAGAATATTTAAATTAATGCTGTTT
>NQII01002666.1:144544-195357 GCA_002778355.1 Clitarchus hookeri
AAGTATTTATTATGTAGAAATAAACTTATTTGGTAATGGTTACATTAGTTATTAAGGATTTAGTAATTCTGAAATTTTCGGTGTCTGTTGGAAACGAATTGTAATTGTTATGCTGTCATAGCTATTGGGGGATTTATTTGTAATCATACCTTTGATAAATTTGTCCCAGTGCTGTACACACTGTAAGTCACTATCAGGGTATTGCAATTCAGACAACAGCACAATGTTCATCCTTGCTCTACCACCGCGCGGCCTTGTACTGTAGCAGCAACGAATGTAGATCGGAGTGGCAATTGCGAGAGTTATATTCACTCGGCCAGTGCACGTCCGCACGCATATTTCATTTGATATTAATTTGTGGCCGTAAATACGTCGCTTATGATGAATGGGTATTTGTGATAATTAATTTTGTCGTCAATTCGCTGCGTAACAACAGAAAACTTGCAAGACGAAGTCCCTTTTATCGTGTCATCTGTAATCTGTATAAAGAAAACTTCTAAAGAGGGCAGATAAATCCTGACTTGCATAGCGTCTTTTAAATAACAGTGCGCAATTTTATTTTCTATACGTTATTCATGATTGTTTTTTAATACTCAGGTGAACATTAATCATGACGAAGTCTCGAATTCCTGTGTAAAAATAAATTTTTTATTTTCCATTTAATTTGTTCCGACAAATAATGTACCAAAGTGACTTTTATAACTAACCAATCGAAACTGACTTTTGGAAGACGAAGAAGCAACTGAAAGTGTACAATAAATTACACATAATTCAGAGTTACGATATTGTCAGTTTGTTTGGCAGTTTCTGGCATCAAAGTAACATCCTGGCCGTAGTTTTTTTCTTCTTATTTCCAACTGCAAAGTGACATATAGCAGCAGTCGTGTCCCAGGGCAGATTGAAAGCACTGAAGACCGACGTATGCGTTCAATCTCTACACAATGTTTCGTACACATGTTGAACTGTGACCTTAACTGATACACGACACACAGCATAAGCCAGAATTTAATTGGTCACTTCACTGTCTGTCGTTTCCTTATGCAGAGAAGTTGCTCACAAACATTAGTTAGTATAGTGTTAATACTAACTTGACACAGCACACAAAACAAGGTGTTAACCGTGAGAATCGTCCATAATTAATTTTTGCTTCCTGATGATGTGTGGATATGGTTGTGGACAGTTAAAAACCTTAAGAGCACTGAAAATCCCTCCAATGAAAGTAGACCAGTTCATACTGCCCTATTTTACCACTGCTTCCTTGAATTTTAGCGTGGATAGTTTAAAACAGTACTAGAACTTATCATTTTGTCCTTCAGGAAATTTACATCTCTCTTATGGTTTACTTTGTATGAAGGGGATGGACAAATTTTATCTTTGTAGTTACTTGGACATTAATAGTATGAGAGACACTTTGTAAGTTTAGTTGATACGACAGGAACACAGCTTAGTTAGCGATGAACAACTCCAGGCTACCGATGCAGAAAAGGCTGCCAATCGCAGGATTAACCAGAACTTGTCCCCCCTGCACTCGTCCATGAACTGCAAGAACGATTGTGATGCCAATGCTTAGCGTCATGAGCCCATCAGTTTAGTCCTATTTTCTCTCGGAGATGAAGTTTCAGCCACAAAGCATTCTATACAGGATGATTAAGTAATGTTCTGCATGTCTTCCCTGTAGAAATATGAAATTATAAAATATCGCCCAGCCCTGAACTTGGGAAAAAATTTTCCGTCGATATGTGACGTTTGGCCCACTTTGGATCTTTTAAATATAGGTGTCCAAATTAGTGTTAACAGTCTTTGAACGGGTATAACAAAGAAACTGCTAAAGACAGTCGGATGGGACTTCTTGTATTTGATGTTGTAAGGACATTGGGCGTAAGCCAATTTTAATAACAGTTACAAATGTTTAAAATGTCCGCCATCAGCAGCAAGATATCGTCTGAAATGCTGTAGAACAGAACGACAAACAGCTACAGTTTCTGTCGGAGTGGATTCACAAGCGGTCGGTTGCGTCTCTGTGTCCATTGCTTTTTGGCACTGTGTTCTTCAGAGTTTCCCACACATGAAAATCCAATGGCGTTAAATCTGGAGATCAAGGTAAATTCTCACAATTTTCGTCGTTCTATCCACCTCGCAGCAATTGTTAAATCCAGGTGCGACTACATCTTGATGGTATGTGGCTGTTCACAGTCATGCTGGAGAAATGTAATAGTCACTTGGATAGAGTTGGCGAACAACTGGTAGTCCAGTCAAATAGGGATTCAACCTCGGAATAAAAGTTAGAAAGCTGAAAATTTGCANGCGAACAACTGGTAGTCCAGTCAAATAGGGATTCAACCTCGGAATAAAAGTTAGAAAGCTGAAAATTTGCAAAAAACCTTTGTTTTGACATTTTAGAAGTTAGCTTAAAAGTCTCGTAGAATCTCGTGTACGTGAGTCAAGATATCCAAGGTCAAAGGTCGCGAAAATGGTTTTTTTTTTGTAAATATCTTTTTTCCTATGCTTCAAATGATGTTTGAAGTTATTACAAAACTTGTAGAGCATAACATTTTCTACAAATTTGATCTTAGGCGATATTTTATATAATTAACCGTTCTTGAGATAGAGCACGAAGAGTGGGAGGCGCCTATCCGTATTTAGGATGTCATGTCAACTGTGGAATCCAATGCATAATACAGTGTATAAAATAAATTATTTACTAAAAAATATTATAATTATTGAGAAACTTAAATTATTTACTTATTTGTAAATAATATTTATAAATATTACTCATAAATAATACATCCATTTGATAATATTTAGTTCATTTACATTAATAATAAGATATTGAAATAAAATAGTTTAAATACATTTTTATATATTATAAGTTTATCGTAAATCTATTACAATTTATTTAATTTGAAATGTAAGGAGGATTTTGTTTTTGTTACTCTGATAATAGCAAGCATGCAGCTTAATATTCCTCTTGTTTGTCATCGTCTTCTTTTTCTAGTTGCCCAAATAGAATTTGCTGTTCGTTATCATCATCCTCGTTTGTTATATTCGGCTCTAAAGCTTTATGGACGTCAGGTACATATTACCTTTCTTCATCAAGATCATTTGGATATGATGAAGCGTTGAGGCATGCTTGTCCGTTACACTGGCAACAAAGTGAGGAGCATTGGAACCCTACTTTTCTGCATCCACAACTAGCACCACAGCCTTTCTTGCAATTGCAGAAGATCGTACTGAGTAGTTCTTCTGGTGCTGGTGGTAATAATGTTGTGGGGTCCAGGATTTCGTTTTGCAATATCTACCCACATTCCTCGGGTTGTAAATCTTTCCCTAACCAAGTTTGTATCTGGTAGTAGACAAGATAGATATGCTGTCGAGCTGCTGCACTTGTAGGTGGAAGAGATGATAACTGCACTGGTGTGTTGAGTTTTGTTGATTTGATGATTTGTGTGTACCTAAAATTTGCCAATACAGTGTTCTGATTTTTGAGCATTATACATTGCTAAAAAGACACCTACTCCATTTTCAAGCAATGTGTCTGGAGGGCAGGCTGATTGGTACAAATCGGAATGTTTCTCAAACATTTTTATAATTGGCAGTTTTCCTTTTTTAAACAGCGCTGATGTTATGTCACAACCACTGAAGGCGTGCAAAAATAAAATATGGTATTTGGAACGAGGATATTTGTCGAAGTTTTTACACGAATACATTCGTGTCTCCACATTACCCTTGCCAATTTTTTTAAAGAAAGTTTCCTGCTGATGTGATTGGGTTCGTCCTATTAAAAGAACTAGCAGATCAATGTCTTCTCCAACGATGAGGGCAGTCTTTTGAAGTTAAGATTCTGCAATTGCTGTTTCGATGATGAGGACATCAGCATCATCTCTGGCTTGTTTTGTAGCGATGTTAACAGTTTTTAATTGCTTAATAAGCATTTCAATAAAGTTTTTTTTGTTCCATCGGTTCGATAAAAACTTTTCTTCGCTGATTGGCACAATCATTGTTTCAGCTAAACAAACTTCGTAAGATGTTGAAAGAGCAGCAGTTCTTCTCAGATGTTCGATTGCTTTTATATTTTCTACTGTAGTCTGAGTAACCGTCGAATACAACAATATTTGAACCATAATGCGTTTGCAAATATTTGACGTATTTATAAGAATAGTGGAGAAAGTATCATCTTTGCTCCATACGACATGATGAAGAATAAATCCACCTTCGATAATGCATGTAACATTATCTTCATCCAGTTCAATATTAACAGGTTCCATATTGTCATATAATTTTGCTTTCGTAGTTTTTCGNGTCCCAGGGCAGATTGAAAGCACTGAAGACCGACGTATGCGTTCAATCTCTACACAATGTTTCGTACACATGTTGTACTGTGACCTTAACTGATACAAGACACACAGCATAAGCCAGAATTTAATTGGTCACTTCACTGTCTGTCGTTTCCTTATGCAGATAAGTTAATACTAACTTGACACAGCACACAAAACAAGGTGTTAACCGTGAGAATCGTCCATAATTAATTTTTGCTTCCTGATGATGTGTGGATATGGTTGTGGACAGTTAAAAACCTTAAGAGCACTGAAAATCCCTCCAATGAAAGTAGACCAGTTCATACTGCCCTATTTTACCACTGCTTCCTTGAATTTTAGCGCGGATAGTTTAAAACAGTACTAGAACTTATCATTTTGTCCTTCAGGAAATTTACATCTCTCTTATGGTTTACTTTGTATGAAGGGGATGGACAAATTTTATCTTTGTAGTTACTTGGACATTAATAGTATGAGAGACACTTTGTAAGTTTAGTTGATACAACAGGAACACAGCTTAGTTAGCGATGAACAACTCCAGGCTACCGATGTAGAAAAGGCTGCCAATCGCAGGATTAACCAGAACTTGTCCCCCCTGCACTTCTTCATGAACTGCAAGAACGATTGTAATGCCAATGCTTAGCGTCATGAGCCCATCAGTTTATTCCTATTTTCTCTCGGAGATGAAGTTTCAGCCACAAAACATTCTATACAGGATGATTAAGTAATGTTCTGCATGTCTTCCCTATAGAAATATGAAATTATAAAATATCGCCCAGCCCTGAACTTGGGAAGAAAATTTTCCGTCCATATGTGACGTTTGGCCCACTTTGGATCTTTTAAATATAGGTGTCCAAATTAGTGTTAACAGTCTTTGAACGGGTATAACAAAGAAACTGCTAAAGACAGTCGGATGGGACTTCTTGTATTTGATGTTGTAAGGACATTGGGCGTAAGCCAATTTTAATAACAGTTACAAATGTTTAAAATGTCCGCCATCAGCAGCAAGATATCGTCTGAAATGCTGTAGAACAGAACGACAAACAGCTACAGTTTCTGTCGGAGTGGATTCACAAGCGGTCGGTTGCGTCTCTGTGTCCATGGCTTTTTGGCACTGTGTTCTTCAGAGTTTCCCACACATGAAAATCCAATGGCGTTAAATCTGGAGATCAAGGTAAATTCTCACAATTTTCGTCGTTCTATCCACCTCGCAGCAATTGTTAAATTCAGGTGAGACTACATCTTGATGGTATGTGGCTGTTCATAGTCATGCTGGAGAAAAGTAGTAGTCACTTGGATATAGTTGGCGAACAACTGGTAGTCCAGTCAAATAGGGATTCAACCTCGGAATAAAAGTTAGAAAGCTGAAAATTTGCAAAAATCTTTGTTTTGACATTTTAGAAGTTAGCTTAAAAGTCTCGTAGAATCTCGTGTATGTGAGTCAAGATATCTAAGGTCAAAGGTCGCGTAAATGGTTTTTTTGGTAAATATCTTCTTTCCTATGCTTCAAATGATGTTTGAAGCTATTACAAAACTTGTAGAGCATAACATTTTCTACAAATTTGATCTTAGGCGATATTTTGTATAATTAACCGTTCTTGAGATAGAGCACGAAGAGTGGGAAGCGCCTATCCGTATTTAGGATGTCATGTCAACTGTGGAATCCAATGCATAATACAGTTTATAAAATAAATTATTTACTAAAACATATTATAATTATTGAGAAACTTAAATTATTTACTTATTTGTAAATAATATTTATAAATATTATTCATAAATAATACATCCATTTGATAATATTTAGTTCATTTACATTAATAATAAGATATTGAAATAAAATAGTTTAAATACATTTTTATATATTATAAGTTTATCGTAAATCTATTACAATTTATTTAATTTGAAATGTAAGGAGGATTTTCTTTTGTTACTCTGATAATAGCAAGTATGCAGCTTAATATTCCTCTTGTTTGTCATCGTCTTCTTTTTCTAGTTGCCCAAATAGAATTTGCTGTTCGTTATCATCATCCTCGTTTGTTATATTCGGCTCTAAAGCTTTATGGACGTCAGGTACATATTACCTTTCTTCATCAAGATCATTTGGATATGATGAAGCGTTGAGGCATGCTTGTCCGTTACACTGGCAACAAAGTGAGGAGCATTGGAACCCTACTTTTCTGCATCCACAACTAGCACCACAGCCTTTCTTGCAATTGCAGAAGATCGTACTGAGTAGTTCTTCTGGTGCTTGTGGTAATAATGTTGTGGGGTCCAGGATTTCGTTTTGCAATATCTACCCACATTCCTCGGGTTCTAAATCTTTCCCTAACCAAGTTTGTATCTGGTAGTAGACAAGATAGATATGCTGTCGAGCTGCTGCACTTGTAGGTGGAAGAGATGATAACTGCACCGGTGTGTTGAGTTTTGTTGATTTGATGATTTGTGTGTACCTAAAATTTGCCAATACAGTGTTCTGATTTTTGAGCANGGTGTGTTGAGTTTTGTTGATTTGATGATTTGTGTGTACCTAAAATTTGCCAATACAGTGTTCTGATTTTTGAGCATTATACATTGCTAAAAAGACACCTACTCCATTTTCAAGCAATGTGTCTGGAGGGCAGGCTGATTGGTACAAATCGGAATGTTTCTCAAACATTTTTATAATTGGCAGTTTTCCTTTTTTAAACAGCGCTGATGTTATGTCACAACCACTGAAGGCGTGCAAAAATAAAATATGGTATTTGGAACGAGGATATTTGTCGAAGTTTTTACACGAATACATTCGTGTCTCCACATTACCCTTGCCAATTTTTTTTAAAGAAAGTTTTCTGCTGATGTGATTGGGTTCGTCCTATTAAAAGAACTAGCAGATCAATGTCTTCTCCAACGATGAGGGCAGTCTTTTGAAGTTCAGATTCTGCAATTGCTGTTTCGATGATGAGGACATCAGCATCATCTCTGGCTTGTTTTGTAGCGATGTTAACAGTTTTTAATTNGGACATCAGCATCATCTCTGGCTTGTTTTGTAGCGATGTTAACAGTTTTTAATTGCTTAATAAGCATTTCAATAAAGTTTTTTTTGTTCCATCGGTTCGATAAAAACTTTTCTTCGCTGATTGGCACAGTCATTGTTTCAGCTAAACAAACTTCGTAAGATGTTTAAAGAGCAGCAGTTCTTCTCAGATGTTCGATTGCTGTTATATTTTCTACTGTGGTCTGAGTAACCGTCGAATACAACAATATTTGAACCATAATGTGTTTGCAAATATTTGACGTATTTATTAAGAATAGTGGAGAAAGTATCATCTTTGCTCCATACGAGACGATGAAGAATAAATCCACCTTCGATAATGTATGTAACATTATCTTCATCCAGTTCAATATTAACAGGTTCCATATTGTCATATAATTTTGCTTTCGTAGTTTTTCGCATGCCGGCATTATCAAAAAAGAGATGTTGGACATGGACTCATTTCATATTGTAGATATTCTTTCAGATTATGTTTTAACTTTTTGTTCGCGGTTATTCTCTGGAAGAGTAAGAATGGATCGACAGCAACTTTGCAGTTGTTAATCTCGATGGATTTGTTAACTGCAGAAATTGGAAGACCTTTATCAGCACGCTTAAATTTTATTTCATTAAATATCAAACCAGTTATTTTGACCATTGATTCTAGACCAATATCATGAGCTCTGTGACAGTTTATTTGTTAATTTCCCTTAATTCTAGATGCTATAGATACTAATTGCTTCGTATTTAGAAAAAGATTACGAAGGGTGAACCAATCAACAAGTTTACTTGCATCTGTATTATCTCTTTTCACTCTCTAGCGTCAACGTGTTGTTCCGCAGAGTCTAAAGAAATATTACAAAATTTCTCAATTTCCTCACAAATAGTGTTCATGGCACACATGGCATATACCCATTTACACAAAACACTTTCTTGCGTACTTCGACCCCGATATACTACTCCTTCTGTCTTCATAGATTTCATAAAACTTTGCTCGATTATCATGTCGGTCCATGTTCCAGAATTGAATTTATCTGTTCGTTTTACTGTGAAGAATCAGTTTTTAAAATTCTCAAAAGTATGTTGATCCATTGTATCTTCCAATTTAATCATAACTTGAATATACACACTGGAGAGCCAAAAAAAAAAAAAACTGGTATAAACCTGCTTATGCAAATAACAGAGGTATGGAACCAATCAGAGTAACGCGATGCGGTCGGCAGTGCCTATGTAAGACAACAAGCATGTGGCAAAGTTGCTAGATCTGTTACTGCTGATACAATGGCAGGTTATCAAGATTTCAGTGAGTTTGAACATGGTGCTATAGTCGGCGCACGAGAGATGGGACATAGCATCTCCGAGGTAGCGATAAAATTTGGATGTTCGCGTACGACCATTTCACGAATGTACCGTGAATCTCGGGAATCTGGTAAAACATCAAATCTTTGACATCGCCGCGGCCGGAAAAAGATTGTGAACGAACGTCACAAACGACGATTGACGAGAATCATTAAACGTAACAGACGTGTAACCCTTTCTCAAATTGGCGCAGATTTCAATGCTGGGGCATCAACAAGTACCAGCGTGCGAACTATTCAACATACCATCATTGATATGGGCTTTCGGAGCCGAAGGCCCACTCGTGTACCGTTGTTGACTGCACGACACAAAGCTTTACGCCTCGCCTGGGCCCGCCAACACCGCCATTGGACTGTTGATGACTGGAAACACGTTGCCTGGTCTGACGAGTCTCGTTTCCAATTGTATCGGGCGGATGGACGTGTACGGGTATGGAGAGATCTCATGAATTCGTGGACCCTTCATGTCAACAGGGGACTGTTCAAGCTGGTGAAGGCTCTGTCATGGTAAGAGGCATGTGCAGTTGGTGTGAAATGGGACCCCTGACAGTCTAGATACGACTCTGACAGGTGACAGATACATAAGCATCCTGCACGTTCGCCTGCATCCATTCATGTCCATTGTGCATTCCGACGGACGTGGACAATTCCAGCAGGACAATGCGACACCCCACACGTCGAGAGTTGCTACCGATTGGCTCCAGGAACACCCTTCTGACTTTAGACACTCCATTGGCTACCTAAATCACCAGACATGAACATTATTGAGCATATCTGGNCCTGCATCCATTCATGTCCATTGTGCATTCCGACGGACGTGGACAATTCCAGCAGGACAATGCGACACCCCACACGTCGAGAGTTGCTACCGATTGGCTCCAGGAACACCCTTCTGACTTTAGACACTTCATTGGCTACCTAAATCACCAGACATGAACATTATTGAGCATATCTGGGATGCCTTGCAACGTGCTTTTCAGAAGAGATGTCCCACCGCCTCGCACTCGTATGGATTTGTGGACTGCCCTGCAGGATTCATGGTGTGAAATGCCTCCTGCATACCTTCAGACATTAGTCGATTCCATGCCATGTCGTATTGCGGTACTTCTGCGTGCTCGCGGGGGCTCTACGTGATATTAGGCAGGCGTACCAGTTTTTTTTGCTCTTCATTGTAAATGTGCCGATTTGCCATACGGAAGGCGACCACTTGCGTGAAAATACGGAAGCATTTTATCACTGCATCAAAATGTTCTTTAAAAAATCCCAGTCTTTCGGCGCGAATAAAGTCTAGTGCTATTGATATAATTTCGAAATATTGTATCCATAACTGTGCTGTAGGATCTTGATCTTTCAACTCATTCTCAGCTTATTCTGAAATTGATTAATTAATGAGTTCGAGTTACCTGCACATCCTTCTACATTTTCATGGGAAACATCGCGTCTAGTTATCTGTTTAATTAACTCATCCCAAGCACAGCTTCCAATCTTCATGTTTTCAAAAATCATCATCGATAATGCAAATCGTAATAGCGTATGACCTCTGATACTTCTTGAATAAGTGTGACCATCCAACATTTTGTCGACAGAATTCGAAGCATATATTTTACCGAGAGCTTCCTTGATTTCGCTTCCATCCATTATATACCCAATGCATCCCAGGAAGGACATGAGCAAGTGAAAACCTCCTAATTTCACAACTATTTTGGACAAGTCTGNGGACATGAGCAAGTGAAAACCTCCTAATTTCACAACTATTTTGGACAAGTCTGAGTTAGCATCTGACACAGCTACGAGTTCACGTGCTTTTATGTACAAGGGCTGATCAAAAGTTACTACCCAGATTTTTTGTCCGTGTGTGTTGGCAATGTTTATAGCGCACTGTAATGTGGTGTAAATTGTATCCATATTACTGGCAGGATGATCAATAAAAGGAAGAATCATAACCCGAGAAGTTGAAAAATTCTTGTTATTTTTTTTGTAAACTGCTCGAGAAATCCATTCCACCCTGGCAACTNCATAACCCGAGAAGTTGAAAAATTCTTGTTATTTTTTTTGTAAACTGCTCGAGAAATCCATTCCACCCTGGCAACTGTGAGATATTTTTCCACTTTCCGTATAACCACAAAAAATCAACGGCATTAAACTTTTGTTGAGTTAGTACTTCTTCATAATTTAGATTTTGAACTTGAATCCTGCTCAATCCAGGTACAGCTGGCTTTTCGTATACTAGAAGAGATACATGTGATACTGCTTCCAACTCTTTTGCACTTGGTTTGGTTGTACATATTTTATGCCATCATCGTAAATAACAACACTTTTTGGAGTTATTATTTTTATCATTCCCATTACATGAAGGGTATTATTACCGTCAAGAGTATTAAATTTATATCTGAATTGTCCCCTACATATTGTACTAGCGCACCTGACTGATGGTAAAATACGAGGCTGTGGGTGATAAACAGCTGAAACTTCATACTTTACAGTATCACTATACGAAGCAGAAAACCCGAAGCTTGACAAAACATCTAAAAGTATTTTAGATCCATATATTTATGTCGTCCAGAATTCTACTTGGAGGCGGATAAGACTTGGCCTCAACTATAGATGATCGAATATTTTCTCTAATAATCGCCGCAGCAGCTTCTACTACCGGTAAGTGTTCTTCAGCAGTGCTTTTTTTANTGATCGAATATTTTCTCTAATAATCGCCGCAGCAGCTTCTACTACCGGTAAGTGTTCTTCAGCAGTGCTTTTTTTAAATTCTAATACCAAGCTTTTGATAATATAGTATGTGTATCGCGAAAAGATATAATGGTGAACGACCTATCCTTCGTGGTAATTATTATATCAGTTAAATATATTTTCTCTTAATTTAGAAATGATTGTCCTATCATCTGGTACATACTCCGTAAGGACATCTCTGAGCTCTTTTAATGTAAATTATGAATCTTCGCTATTCTCTATATAACAAAAAATCTNTACTCCGTAAGGACATCTCTGAGCTCTTTTAATGTAAATTATGAATCTTCGCTATTCTCTATATAACAAAAAATCTCTTTCATTGCTTCTATGATTTTATCATCTTTGCGATGCTTATTATACGCAGGCGGCACTCGATTAAGAAAATTAACATGGCAAATACTGTGGTATTTAGCTTCGGCAGCTATCAAGTCATGTCTTTAAATTGAAGAGTACTCTTTTTAATCGCGCGTTTATACTTTTCCCTTTTTTTTTTTATCTCTGCTGCTTCGTCATCTGCTTCGCCACAAAACATGCATAACGTTTTGAAGTCAAAAGCGTAATTTTTTTTCTTGCGAGGTGGATTTGATGATGGCGAGGGTTCTTCCTCTTCTTGGCGTCGCTTCGACGCTGCAATATAATTTTTACCAATGTACACTTTCCGACACTCCGTAGGCACATTCACAGAAGTTAAACTATTTAGATATTCTGTGTGTCCGTCATGCAATACTTGCAGTTTTCAAAGTCTGTAAGCCGCGCCTAACAATTACTATATCGCCGTCTGAATGCGGTTTATTGAATATAAAACACAAATCAGCCATTACGCTTAAAATCGTATGCCCGTCGTTGCCGAGATACAGTTTTTGACTGAGAAATATAGACTTGATATAGAGAGTGACGCCTTGAAAAAGAAAACCGGTCTTAACAGTTGAACACTGCCCCAACTTACTATTACATAAATAGAATTGGTCGTGTTAGGAGACCCGTTTCGGGAAATAATTTAGGTAGGTATATCCAAGCATTTACACTGTTCGAAAAAGAAATACTTAATCTCTTTCCTACTTAAAAGTAATTAGAATAAATAAAAATTTAATCACAATTTATTTAAACTATTTTATTCCATCCAATATCTTATTAATGTAAATTAACTAAATATAATTAAACGGATGTCTTATTTATGAATACTATTTATAAATATTATTTACAAATAAGTAAATGATTTACGTGTCTCAATAATTATAGTATTTTTACTAAATAATTAATTTTATAAACTATGCTAAGCATTGGATCCCACAGTTGACATAATGTTATCCTACATACGGATGGGCGCTTCCCATTCTTCGCGCTCTATCTCGAGAACGTTTAATTATATAAAATTGGTCTTAGACGATACTAAGACCAGATTTGTGGAGAATGATATGCCCTACAAGTTTTGTAATAACTTCAAACATCATTTGAAGCATAGGAAGGAAGATATTAAAAAAAACCGATTTTCTCGACCTTTGACCTTGAATATTTGGATTCGCGGACACGAGATTCTATGAGACTTTTAAGCTAACTTTTAGAATGTCAAAAAAAAGATTTATGCAAATTTTCAGCTTTCTAATTTTCATTCCTAGGTTTACCCCTTTTTTCACCTTATTTTGCTGTACTATGGCACAATATTTTCCTGCAATATGGTATGGTAACTCTTACCTGTCTCTACTCCATCAAAGAATGGCCTCACAAGTGTTCTGGCAGATGCACATCAGTCAAGTACAAAGTTGTGGTGGTTGACAGATCCATTAAATTTAAAAGCTGCCTCATCGGACCAAACAATTACGCCAGTAAAATGTTCGTTGTCGTTGCATATGTTGATAAACCCACTCACAAAATTCGCGACATGCCTGTCTGGGTTGTCTTCATTCAAAGCGTAAAGTCACTTTGAAGTGTAGCGCCTTCACTTTACTTGCTTTAAAATGCAATGGACACTTGATTTACTGACATCTGACTCACGCGCAGCAGTATGGACTTCGGCTTCATGATGGAATGTGTGAATTTATGCAAATAACCCCCACACTTCCTTCGTCCGTTGCATTTCTATTACTGTCTCAGCGTCCTTTCTTTACGTCATTCAGTTCCGTCCCTCTCATATTTGCCACGTAATCGTGTCATTGTTACATTCATAGGGGCACAGTATAAAATTCTGCCCTACATCGTCTCTGCAACTCAATCATGTTCCCATATCTCCAATAATACTTTAAAATCCACTTAAGTTGCTTGAAAGAAAACCGTGTCACTCCTGCGATTTCCTGTACAAGTGTAGTGCTGCCGCTCGTGGCTGCAAACGTATCTGATAACACAATGGCTACACGCATTCGCAGATACCTAATGTTGCCCTTGTAGCGTCAACTACACGCATTCCCATCCGATTGTAATTGAATAATAGTATCTCCGTTATTAGCGTACAAGGAGTGTAAACATAAATTTGTTAATCTCGGTTTTGTCTATTTTACACTAGCGACATTTAAAAGTGAAACAGTCTAACTCTTTTTTTCATGTTTTAAAATTATGCTTAGTTATTTGTCAATTAGTTGTAGAATGTAAAACTTTTAAGGCAGTCGCTTATGTACAGAAACTTCGTAATATTATTGTCAACTGGTGTCACAGAATTTTACTCGCGTCTTAGTATATCTGAGTTTGTGGAAGAGTTACGCAGCCTAACTGGTCGATTGGCAGTGAATTTTCTTGGAGTATTGGACATTCTCGGTTACGTTTGGTCTCCACTTTCTTGTCTCGCATCGATGAAAGGCGGGCGCCCGTCTGACACTCATGGGAAGGCGTCACCTGCTGCAAACAGATGGTGAGCAGGATCAAGACTGGCCTGCCAGACGTCCAGTATTCATAGATAGAGAGTTGTTCTTCGACAGGCACCATGACCTTGCCCGACCAGAATGTGCGCTGCCGCGGCTCTCACCAAGTTTACTTTCGGTTAGATACTACTTCATTTCGTGTTTCCTCTCTGCTCCTGACAGAGTTTCTATTACGCCACACAAAGCCTGGCGCGCTTTTTCCCTGAAATTTTAAGACGAATATCCAATTTCCGTCCGTTTGTCACCATTCTTCAAAACGTTCTTTCGCGTTTCAAGATAGTGTTTTTGTATTAGTCTAGTTCGCGAATAGACCACATTATGTCGCATAGTCACTGCTTAAAAATGCTATTTCCAAACCACACTTCATAGTTGTCGAACATTTTAATACGACCATCTTCACCAACTGGGGCGTAGGCCTAATTTGAGAATTGCCTCGCAGTGTTGTAAAATGATGGGGACTAATGAACAACGATAATCCCGTAAATTAAAACCTCTATTTTAAAAATTTGAAGCTTAGGAGTTCCATATGTAATTCAGGTTAGCTTAGAAGCTTTGGATAGAAGTGTATATAATACACGTATATTTTCCTAGTATATTAATATTTTCACGTGAAGAAACATTTGCTTTCCATCTGCCTTGGTAGTTACCGTAAGTAAGCGTAATTAGTTGCAGTAGTGGAGTTGGTTAGGCGAACGACATATGATTGCTTGGAAGTGTCATGTTGGACAGTAGTTTTATTTTCATTAACTTAAATTATTTTAGTAGCATATTTTGGTGGGGGGCGCTGGTGACATTAAACACACAGAATCATAGTACATATAGTTTGAGAGGTTAACTCTTTGTGATTGAAATAACGAAAGCCTAGTCTACTTTATTAATGGATCTTCATCATGAACATTGTTTTATATCAAAGCAATTTAGTTAAAACCAGACAAGAAGAAAAATTATGAATGACCAACGGAGAAGAGGTAAAAAGGGCATTCGGGAAAAGGCTCTGGAGCCAAGGAGCCGGTTACTTCCATCTTGTTTCCGGCCGCCACCTTATTTCCTGCACGTTGGGATGCATCACTACTACCATCTTACATCATTATAGCCATCTTGTTTCCAATTACTTATTCCCTGAGATACCTTCTCGATGTCTGCCTTCTTACATTTAATATGTTTCTCAAATTAGCCACCAGGCGAGCTGTTGGTGCCATCATCATGAATTTATTATTTGCTCTATGCAACTGTATTGAATATAATTTGTTCTTTCTTTATTAACCATCTTGTTCATGCCTATAAATGGTTTTCAAGTGTAGTATAGTCCGCCATTTTTGTAAGACTTGAATATTTTAATTTATGTAAGACGTATATTATTTTCATATGTAGGAACTTAAAAATTCACACACACATACACACATATATATACTCATTCTACTCAGCATTTTTTTTTTTCATTTAGTTACCTTTATTTTACTTTATGTAGGAACTGTGAATTATTATTTTAGTTCCACCTGCAAAAGTGTGTTTGTGTATATTTTCTTCATGCATGTAGACAGTTGCATCCGATTTCATTTATGAAAAAGTAATGAGCAGTTCGAAAAATTAAAGAACAAATAAAAAATAATATATATTTACAAACATTTTTTATGTGCATTTACAAGTTCAACATAAAAATATTCCATTTTTTATTAGGTCCCAGACACTATCCATGATGCTGTCTGTAATGCTCCCTGAGAAGTCTAATGATGCATTCTTTACCTTGGAAGGAGTGTAATGGCAGTATCTCAACACTCGCCACAACCATGTCTTAATTTTTTTTGTAGTAGCTGGTGGAGTTCTGCATTTCTTTTCATCATTACCCTCCGTTGGTGGTATGGATGAGGGTAGATGTGGTCAAAGCAAGACATTAAAAAGTACCTATATACACGTCTCCAGGTTCGAAATCTTTATTCATTGTAGCTGTTTGGGAGCGTCTGCTTGTCATCATCGCACTTGCATCGTTTGTCAAGCCAGACGAGTGCAAATTTCTCTGTATGCACGTAGAATATATGCCATGTTGGTAGGATCTAATGTTTCGAATCTCGAATCTCTTACTACACCGTTCGTCTAGAAGCGCGTACCCACTAGCAAGCTGTTGTCTGTAATGTAACTGTTATTGTAACCAGATTCGGCTAGTGGCGACGCCTTCCTGACAATGCTCGCAAACCTACTGGGAGCGTACTTTGTAACATGACCAGCGAGTCTAGCGGTTGGTTTTTTTGCGAACACAAAGGGGGGCTCGCAGTAGGCTCGCGGACGCCGTTCGGCATTGTTCGTCAGTGTGCGCAGTGTCGCTGGAGCAGTTTCTGAATTGGGGGATGTCATATCAAAGAAACTAAAGACCATTGTGTTTGAAAAGTGGCTGGAAAAGGGTACTCTGGGGATGTCATTCTTATTGCCATGAATATCATGAATGTAGTCTTTTTCTGCAGAAAACGTTTTGCAACAGATATTTTAAATTAATTTTTTTTGGCAATATTTATTAGAATTCATCGAGTGTAATATGTATATTTTCTAAGGCATTAAAATAAAATGTACACCATTTTTTTAGATTAACGTAATTAAACAAACATGCAAATACATACTGGCTGTAATAAATGCATAATATAGTAGTACATAGTATTATTAGGCCTAAATGATAAAAATTATCATCCCATTTGTTTTCAATGAAAAGTTTACTAAATACTACGACTCTTGAGTACCCTAACTGCTTTATTAATTTGTGAACACTACATCCTTAGAGATTTTTTAGTTAAGTTAATAAAAATTACATGAACCTTCTTAACCAGCAACAGTTGATCATTTACTTTTAAACTGGTTAGAAAATATTTTTATTCATTGTCATTTTTGTGAATACTTTAAAATATGTTACTTGCTGATTCTTAATTGAGAATATTTACGAGTGTAAGTGAAGATGTATATCGCCATTTTGCCACGAATAAGTACAAAATAATAGTATAAATGTTGTAGATGCGATTGTGTCATTGTATGAAAGTAGTTCGCTAGGTCTGAGATTCTTTCTTGAATCATATGCAAATTATTATTAACATTTCACCAACATGCATAAGCTGCTACGAAATTATGTGGCAATAACATTTGCTGTAAGTTAGTCCGAAGTTCTCAATAATATCGAGACCTCAACTAATTGTAATTAATGAATGTTTCATAAAACAGAGTTTATTGTTAGTATTTTCATGGAACATACTTTAATTTAGAATAGTTTATTTTTTATACTTTAATGGTTTATATTCACATATAAAAGCATTCTTCAATTTTCGTGCCACAAGTAGTTTAAATAAATCCACAGATATTTATTTACATTTCGGCCTACCACAAATATTACTTTAAAAATAAAATTAATCCATCAATATAGTGTTTTTCATATGCATCATAATAACTTTTAGATATTAATAACTACAACAAAATCATATGGCAAAATCTATATTTTTCATGCACTGATAAAATAGTACGTACATCGCTTTAATTCTTAAGTATACGTTACTCCCTGTTCTGATATTGGCAACGTTTGTAAAAATCACTTACCACATTATACACATACATTTTTACAGTTAAACTGCATTACAACTATTAAAATCAGCTTATATTATTAATACATGAAAACATATTTGACTTATACGTCTCTGCTACATTCGCATAGCGTTCCCTTAAGAAAATAACAGTAGTGTTACCATGCGAATTAAAAAAAATGGCGTGCTACATTCATTGTAAATGCGACCAATCAGAAACGACAAGGAAAAAAAAAACACATTTCACATGAATCGCAGAAATTTACGAACCGTATGTTTGCTAACCCGTCTCAGTAAAAATATTCTTCTGTTTGTTATGACAAAAAATTGTTCTTTTTGCGGGAAAATGTTAAAAAGCAGTGAAGTGGTAACTTAATTTCACACAAAAAAAATTTGCAGTATAATTTTTGGTAACTTTTGTAAACCCTGAAAATATTATTGCCTATATTTTTCACTTGAAATCAACTGTCTTATAAAAAAGTTATTAAAATTAATTTAAATTCAAAATCGTCTCCGTACATCGTTGATTGTGTGCACATGTTTGATATGNATTTGCAGTATAATTTTTGGTAACTTTTGTAAACCCTGAAAATATTATTGCCTATATTTTTCACTTGAAATCAACTGTCTCATAAAAAAGTTATTAAAATTAATTTAAATTCAAAATCGTCTCCGTACATCGTTGATTGTGTGCACATGTTTGATATGTTGTTTAAATAAACGGAAGTCGGAAATTTAATACACACTTTCCTGTCCCGAGTTAGTTTTGCAATGTGGTTACTGCGAGCAGGTGTCCATCTTATGCTGATATGTTCTAATATGTTCTGTTGTAGCACGTCGCATAGGTAGATGTGTGTTCAATTTTCTACTGTTAATTTTTACTGCGAATGTAGACATCCTTAAGGGCGTGCCCACTCTCCATTTGATATAACCTAACACAAACAAGTAAAATGTGAAAGTGAACATTTTACATAAAATACTTCTGCATGTTTTATTCACGAAATTTGTTGTGAGAGAGTAATTTTTAAGTGCCCCCTTTAGTAATCTAGATTCTAAGAAAGTATTGAAATATATTACAGTTGAGCTGAGCCCATTAAATGGTCAAAAATGAGGAATTACAGAGCTGAAAACTGCAGTGTTGTTGTTAGTGATATATCGATAATAATTCTTTTAAAAGCTTAAGCGACAAAAATATTAACTATATGGTGCAGTATATAAACGCCGCGAAAGTGAGGTATCGCCGTATCTCGAAACCGAGGTTACTAATTCAAGTTTCGTGTCGAATGTTAGGTTTCGTGTGTTGTGTTAGTTTCTAAATATGGCGTGAAATGCACGTTTGGGATCTGTTGAAGAGCAAAACAAGATGTTTAATTGATACAAATTGTATATCTAAATGCAGAATATTTATATAGTTTGTTTGGTGTAAGTACGAAAATAATTATCACATAATAAATACCGGTGTTTCTTTTTAATTACGAAATACTGACAATATATGCAACTTAAATACCTTTTAAGTAGTATTTATAATTTTTTGCATAAATTATTTTTTTCTTTATTAATGTAACATAAATAAATTATATTATTATTTATTTGATAACAGTGCTTTATGGCATAAACTTTAAGGTTGAGTATTCTGGAGCTCATAGTTTCATGCCCGAGTTCGATATTTCTAGTAAGTTTGCCTCGCGGCCCTGCTACTCATCAACCAATGCGAAAGTCCTTGGAAACTTTAAGGTTGAGTATTCTGGAGCTCATAGTTGAATTCATTGGACTGCAGGCGAAAATGTATACCTACAGGCGCAGTGATGGGCAGAAGTGAAAAGAACCAAAGGAGTTCAGAAAAGCACCATCAATAATAAGATACAGTTTTGAGGACAAGGCATGCTAAGGCGCATACCTACTAGCGTGCTTTTGCGTGTAATGTAACAGTTGCTGTAACCACGTCGTCGAATGGACGGCACGCCCGCATCGGCCTGTAACTAGCTGCGAGCTCGCCGTGAAGACATGTCTTCCTCTGTACCTTGAGAGTTAATTGCTAGTGCTACATATATCCTGATACACAACCTAATCGATGACTATAAACACCCACGACGATTCTGGTGGCATGCATTAAACAAAGAGAGAAGTGGATCTGCTTTGCTGTTGGACTTGATATCGCAACAATGAGTGGTCATTACAAATTATTTCACCCACCTGAACCCAACGAACTTAGACAGAAGTATGTGGATCGCTCATCGACGGGTTAAAGGGACACGTAGCGGTATGAAATAGTTTTCTTTCTTTATTCTTGTATACTTAGTTACACAATGTAATGCAGTATCTTCAGATTAGTTTGGTAATATCTCACTCGGAGTGATTGTCACTTTGAGTGTCACTCACTGATGACATATTGTAAATAGATTGATTCACTTGTGGTGAGCAGTCGCGGTTTGTGTTTCCACCCGATGTGAACGGAGATGAAGAATATGTCTATGGATAACAATAATTAGCACCGGAACTTGTGGGAGGTACAGATTGAGGAAAGTACCCATACTGCGGTGGATCGTCATAGAATCCCTGATCAGCTCGAAATAAAATCTGGCAAATGTCTAGCAGAACTAAATTCTTAGATTGGGAGCTATCATTTTTCATTTTGGCTACAATGAAGTCGGAAAAAGATCTCAGTTCAGCATCTTCATTAGCGGAAGGTGGTGGTGCCGATTTGTTTGCTGCTAATTGGAATATCCCGAAGGCATTTTCAACATCTGCAATTTAGGATCTGATTTGACCTTAGTTGGTGGCTCTTGCACTATTGCCATATTTGTGCTATCATTTGTCCTCCTAAGTCATAAACAGAAATACGGTTTGTTATCTATATTGAAAAGCAAGTGGTTGACAACATTTGGTATATGGCAAGGTCTAAGGATCGTATGCCACATACTATATTCAGGATCGCCGATGAGCTTCACTAATTAAGGATTGTATACATTATAAAGTTTTTTACCAGCAACCGAAAACTGGCGGCAAATAAATGTGATACATTTCGTTCACACCATCTGACCCAGGCCCATACCGGGTGTCGAATTCCTGGGCGCATTGTCCCATTTTCTAACGCTCGGCGGCCCTGACCATGTTCCTGACCATGTTGCCATTGTAAAGTGAATATAACATTATTTTACAAAACATTTGTGTAGAGTATGTATTATGTTTATTATTTTAATTACAGATGCCAGACAACCAAAAAAATGGATGAACATCAGCAAAGAGTTCATGGATCTCTAGAATTTAGTATTGTATTGATTGCTGTTGTGGATGCCAAATATAACTTCATTTGTGTAGATATTGGCGATAAAGGACGAATTTCAGATGATGTTTCAAAAGGCAGTAGCTTCCACGAAAAGATTGAAAAGAAAAAGTTGCAACTAACAGACCCTGACATCTTCGGAAACAAGGAAATCTCATTTTTTTTTCTTGGTGACAGTGCTTTCCCACTGAATAAAACAATAATAAAACCATATTCAGGAACACATACTAAAGGTTCTAAAGAGAGAATTTTCAACTACTGCCTGTCGAGAACTCGTAGAGTAGTAGAAAACGCATTCGGTGTAGCTTCTGTATTGAAAGTACTCAGAAAATCTATTCTTTTACAACCAGAAAAGGCTTAACTTGTTATGCCTGTAATGTATCTGAAGAACAACTTTTTAAAACGTAGCTCCTCACATTCAGGTCACGCTTCATCTGGATCTATAGATACTGAAGATAACGTTGGTGGTTAGGTAATACCTGCAATCTGGAGAAATGATCAACCTATGACATCATGTCTCTACTACCACCATCGGTCCCTCGTCGGTCTGCAATGCACGTTCAAAACATACAACAGGAACTTGCGGACTACTTCATGGAGGAAGAAAAACTACCATGGCAAGATCGCTATTAGTAAGATGAAAAGTAAGCATAAGAGGATAACTACTTACGGTATTTTCACAATAAGTAGTTAGTCCTTTTCTTGGCGCATCACGATCCCTCAAAAATTCCAGGGTGCTGTACGCAACCCACTTACTTTCGTACACAACATCCCTCCGTACACAAAAAGAGGACAAAAGGAATGTGGTCAGGAATACTAGGAACAACAGGGATATATTTTATGTTTTATATAGAAGCACTGACGAAATTGAAAATATATATGTGAGCAGCATATCATTGTCTTGTACTACATAAATGTTGTAATGGGGTACGGTGTTTGTTGAATAAAGCTAAATAAATAAACTATTGTATATACAAACAATACACTTACCATCAAGGCTAGATTTTCTCGGTGTACAATGCAATCCTTGAAGGTTGGTTGTGCTAAAAGTTTCTTCTAGTGCTTCTTATTACAAACGAGCTTCATTCGCTAATGTTTTGCTCTAATTTTCCATTAGCTTACTAAATACCGAACTGTTGGTAAGCTTAAAGAAGTCATGTTCAAAGTCGTTCATGGCAACTTTTCTTCTTTTCTCAGTGTTTAGGTCATTGTTTGATGTCAACCAAGGCGACTGTTTGAACTTAAGCACTTTATGAACTTGGGTGATGTGCAAACCATATTTTACCACCTGTTTTAGAGAACTGAAGTATACAATGTCGTGAGCCTTGTATTATAGTGTATTTAATAAGTTTGGTAGATGGTAACCTGGTGGGTACTTATTCTTGGTTAGAAAGAGGAGGTCCTTGTGGTCTTCGTGTAGATCAGGTGGGTATGCCCCATTGAGGTTATTACATCTTTAGACATAATAACGATGGATTTGAAGGATCATATGTGTCAAGCAGGTACTGGTGTCGACCAGGTACTGGTTGTTTGCGATGCAATGTTTCTTGGTGCATAATGACAGTTTCGAGAAACATATACATGTCATAATCAATAATTTGGTCCAATTCAACCTTTGTCATTGTCAGCATTGTGTCAATTGAGAACCTGGAGGCTTTCACACACTATGCACAATTTAGATTGTCTTTACTTTCGTGCCACTCCTGGAAGTTCTCAGACATCAGTCAGCAGCACACCAAGACTTCGACGTATAGGCCTGAATACTCTCCCAAGGTGCAGGATCCAAACCTTCTCCACACATTCTGTGCATATGCATAATCTTCATCTGCAATGTGGCCAATTTTTTATAAGAACTCTTCGGAGGTAGCTGCTTCCTTTTAAGAATTTCAGAGCTGGTGACGTGGTCAGTGGGAAACCCATTTCCATCTTACTAGATCCAACTCATCAGGCATGAAGAACTTCTCCATACTTTTGAATTCACTAGCAGGCATATTCTTCGCCAGAATAACAAAGCTTGCAAACATGAAGCGAAAAGTATCGATAAACTGGATACCAAATCTGTCATCAGGTTTCTTGGAAAAGGTAATTAGGTCTTCAGTATGTGTGTGAAATTATGAAAATTCTTTCTCTTGGAATGTTCGTCGTGTCGATGGTTGTGGAAGAACGCTGGCATATTCTTTGGTCGTCATCGAAGCATGTTGCACTGATTACAAGCATGATCAATGTAACACCCGGTGAAATGGTTATGATCTCTCACCTTATTGTTGGTTTGCATTAAGTTGGCATGGCAGTAAATGCAAGATTTCGACTGGTTGTCACATGCATGAGAGGAGTCTTAGGTTTAGAAGCCTCATAGATCTTATTGACCTGCTTTCGAATCTCTACCATAGTATCCACAAAATGTTTTCCATCATCATAACCTCTTTACACTGTAGGTTCTTACGGAAGAGAGGCAATCAGTGCTGCTGGTATTGCAGCTTCATTGATGTGTACATATAATCCATAACTAAATTACTCTTTAGTGACCCGACCTGGCTTCTCCCGGGTACAATTGAGTTTTTACAGCGATACATAAATAAGAAAATTGGGAAAAGACAATTACAATATTATATGATACAAAATTAGCAAACTACTAGTATATATAACATACATACACGTCACGTCTGTTTCCCAGAGGGGTAGGCAGAGATTATGGACCTCCATTTACCACGATTCTGGCATACCTACCTCCTTCGCTTTATCCACATTCATATATCTCTTAATATAACAATATTATATGATAGTGGTTTAGAAAATTTCTTTGTGTACAACATTAATTGTTTGCCTCCAACCGCCAGCACAAAATATTTATTTTTGACGTGACATGCGAAATGGCTACGTATAGTTTTCCGTGTGAAAAACATGCTCCACTCAAATCCACTCCAGCCACGTTAAGTGGTTGCCCCTGTGCCTTATTTATAGTCATATCAAAACAAACTCTTATTGGAAATTGGACTATTTTAAAATTAAAAGGCAAATCCGAGGGGATCATTGGTATTCTAGATATTAAAACAGTTTCTCAAGTACCGCAGTCAGTTAGAATAGTACCTTCAATGAGATAACTTTTTAAACTTTTTATTTGTAATCTAGTCCCATTGCATAATTTCGGTGGATTTATATTTCGCAATAAAATTATGGGAGGTCCTACTTTTAAAATCAGTTTGTGTGGTGGCATACCAGAAAGATTCAAGGAATTAAGAAATTCTGTGGGATGATGCACAGCTTCTTCACTGTCGAGTACTGTATCTACTGAGTAATAGACTTTTGTTTGCACATTGAATTTTGCGAGGACTAATTCATTAGTTGTTTTAGCTTGTTCGTTAGTAGGTGATATTATCGCTCTTTCTTTGAACCATTGCATCGAAATCCGTTCAGTGGTTCTCTAGATTAGCACAATCATACAGACAGACGCACGCCAGGGATTTCCTTTTTTATTATGTAGTGATTGGAGATAATTGTGTGTTGTAAAGGACATTTCTTATCTAAATTAAACAGTTTTATTTGTGAATTAATTTATTTTGATAAATAATAAGTTCTTTGTGGTTAGAAAAGACTGTGAATTTTATGTTTGTTTTTACTGCGCAATTGAAAATTAAAATACGCTTATTACTACTCTATTAAAGATAAATACATGCTACAGCTGACTTTTTGTAAATTTTTTAATTTTACACAATTATTTCGTACATGATTTTGTTATATCTCTAGAGGATTAGGCGGCGTATTCCATAAGAGTGCGCTGGCAGCAAACTTTTTCCCCGACTTGATTCACTAATACCGTTAATGCCCAGCTCCTATAAGTGCTAGGGCAATTTTTAATACACACAAACCTTCCTCGATAAATGCAGATTATAACAGTAAAAACTGAATCCAAATCCGCGCAGTGGTTCTTGAGATTAGCACAGTCATATAGACAGATGCGCACCAAGGATTTCCTTTTATACCGTGTATGGATGCAGTTGATGTGGGTACATACATAAGCCTTGCTGGGGTCTGGTTCACAAGTAGTAATATGTTTGAGTATCGTCAGAAAATCCGCATAGATAACTCTAGGCAAGGCATGGTGAAAGATTGGGATCCTTAAATTGGGCAGCCTGCCATCCTCTTCCTTCTGTGGCGTCGTCTCCATGTGCACTGAGGCATGTGGATTGCAGTGTATATCTTGTGCTCTGCATTTTTTTTTTGCCTGTGAGTCCAGACTCTCTTGACAGATCATCGTAAAACATAAAACATTGTTTGCAGAAGATTTATCAAATTACTAGCGGTACAGAGCAGCTCCGAGTCGGGCTGGAGTTGGTACACTGGACAGTTAACAAATTAATGTGGTACTGAAACCAAGTTAAAAAAAAAGACAATTTACTTCTTTGTTGATGCTGATAAAGCGTTCTAAACTAATACAGGCTTGTTCTTGCTTGGGGTGTCCGCCTGGCTTAAAATAGCACTTGGCGATGGCCGATGGTGATTTCTCGATACCTCTTGACATCGAGCGGGTTGAATGCAGCATGCATGTGTGCACCACGAAAGCTAGAGTATGACTGATTGAATTTTTCCACTTTGCACTGCTTCCATATTAGTCGCTGTTCACATTCCTATCACAACTTGTCATGCCTGCATGCTGCCTACTGACTGATTTTCTTTCCCGCCATCAGCATGAGACTAGTTCTGTTTCGTCATCAGCACATGATACATCATTGGTTTCATCCATTTGTTAGTGGTTTTGCGTTTCTTTCGAGCACGTGCCACAAGGACGGAGGTAGAAAGCTCGTGTTGACATCGGTGTAGGTTACTCCAATTTCCTTTAATGGATCTTAGTTGCGAGGAAAATCCTTAAATACTTGTGAAAATTATGGTAGGGGAAGAGCAACTGAGTTACTTTTATAACTTACGCCAATATTTAACCACTTTGTCTCGTATATTGTAGGTAGCCAGGTGACCATGTATTATGAGAACATAGGCCTGTGTTCCAGCAGGTATGATGTCTGTAGTGGCACTTTCGATCCTACAGTCAATCATGTCCATGTTGATACGATTATATTGCCTGCTTACATCAAACACGAGGGGAGCAAAATTCTTAAAATCATCCTGTCCTATTGTTAGGGATGTTATGCGATGGTAATATGCATACTGATATTGCACATATATCTAGTAAGCAACCATGAAGTCTCTATTACAAAAGTTGGTGTTCATGTCCAAGTACGATTCCGAGTTGAGGAATATGTTGACGTTCTTAATTTTTATTTGGCCTAACTTTAAATGGGCGGCTTTGATTACACTCTGCTAGTTGGTTTGAAAAGTTGTGATAATGTTCTGAGGCTTCGTTGCAGCAAAACTAGACTTGAAATTTCAGCTCACATTTTGGGTCCGCAGCAGACCCGGATTGGTTTCGGGGCCCCGGCAGCGAAATACTGTATCGATATTTCTGCCTCGACAAATTTAAGTAATTTTATGCCATCGGCTATATTTACTTGCACACGCAATAGTAATGGAAATGAAGTATAAGTTTGGGCTGCTCTCTGTTGGCTCACCCTTAGCACTGATGGCAGCCTATACTCTCGCGGGCATACTTTTAATCAGTTGGCAGAACGTTTCATGGGTTATGGCAGTCCGTTCCTCGTGTACCGCCGAAATGAGAAACGGTATCGATGTGCGCTGGTGTGGTCTAGCATGTACATGAAGTCGCCACATGAAGCAACAAGGAGGCCAAGCACCCTCCAGGAAAAAAAAATATGACCACACTGTTACACCACCACCCTCGAATCTCACAGTCGGCAGAATATAGGTTGGCAGATGTCGTTCACCAGGCATTCGTCACACCAACACCATACCATCGGATGGCTACATTACATACCGTGAGAATGGTTTTTCAATGTTCTATGGTCCAGTTCTGATGCTACTGACACCATGCGAGTCGGCGTTTGGTATTTGCCTGTGTGATGTTTGGCTTATGGGCAGCTACTCGGCCATGGAAACCAAGTTTCAGCACCTCATGCCGAACAGTCTTGGTACTTGTAGTAGATCCTAATGCAGGTTGGATTTCTTGTGTGATGGTGGCTGGCTGAGACGAAATCGCCAACCCAAGTGCAACGAAATTTGAGAACTGAGTATGCGAATCAGTCACCGGATGTCAAGTTGATAGTCGTGGATTGAAAAGTTTCAAGCTCCAGGTACACTTGAAAAAAGAAAAACAGGGAATGACCATTAACATCTGAACAACTATGGACAAAATTCGCACATAATTCACCAGAATTCCAAACAAATCAAGCATCACGTCAGCGCCAGGTGGTGAAAGAGTACGGGGCACAATGCGACATTGATACAGAGACCATTGTGAAATGTACTTTCTCCAAAGTTCACATTATATAGTTCAATTTTGAAAAGTTGTGAAACTCTTGTTCATGAGTGCGGCTCGTAGAAACCTTGCTTTGCACAGTTTGCTTGTAAATCGGTGCTAGAAGTTAGGTGTGCAAACTCCGTTGAGTGAACTGAATGTGTGCGTCAGGCGACGTCGTGTACCCTAGCCCTGGTGTACTAAATTCGTTAAGCAATAGGAAGTAATGAATAATGTCGAATAATTACACCAACCCACTTCTATTTAAGGACTGGACTAATCGTCGACATTTATGTTGGTTAGGACATCAACGAACTGTGTGCTGGCAGGGTTACAGAGCTACCGCTCTAAAGTCGAGTGACCGGGAGAGCTACTGCTTCGTCGTGAAAGTGGCCGGTGGAGTGTTATTTCAGCCGCCATCTTATCATCCTGCATGTGCAAACAAACCAAACCACCTTTCAAAGGCGTGCGGCCACTTTCCATCTCACACCAGCGTGGCCCTCTCCCGTTCTGCGACTGGAATGCAACCCGTATGGGGTCGGCCAGTTACGAGTGGCGAGACTGTCGGGATTTCGGAATTACTGATATATATTGTTTTGACGTCGTTTGCGTCCACAAAAGTACGTCGCCTCTATGCGGCGAATTTAACTAATTCATGTACGTAAGATAACGTGTACAGAAGCATAAGTTTTAATTTTTCTGGTAGAGTATTAGTAACATAACTAAATAATGTTCATTTAAACGCTTTTGAAATTCTTCCTAATTTGATTTTATTTCCTATGTAGAAACCAATTCCATTCGCATCCCATTTGAATAGTAAACCGCAAGGCACAGATCTGCTTTTTGTAATTCACTGCTAACAGTACGGCGTGCATGTGTCAGTCATGATTTACATTAAAATATATGTTTTAGGGGCGGGGATGCTTTACTTCCGGAAGTTATTCATAAATTTATTCACTGTTGATTTTTTTTATTTGGGGGCAACTATTATGCCATAAAATTTCAACCAAATTACCTATCGTTCTCATAACCAGAGATTTCACGTACGTCTAAAGTTTCTTCTTGCATGTAATGAAGGGAAATATGGATGTATCGTAGCACAAAAGGTAAGCAAAAAAAAATTTTTTGTGGTTACAGAATATCCTTTTTTCACGTTCCCACTGTGCTTTCCGAGACTACCAATAACAGCTTCAATAAATGGTCATCTCGTGTGGCTACTTAAGGTTAATGAAAAACAAAATTAGCCTTGCATGTTTCTTTTGAGGCCATGATTTTTGAGCGAATATCCTGTGCATATAGTTGCGGCAAACCGTTATAGTAGCCCTGTTGAACTTTAAAAAAAATCGCTATTGAGAAACGTATATTGGATATTAAATAGGAAGCGGCCTGTGTGCTCCACTTCCTTGTATCACTAGTGGCTTAGCCAGAAATTTCTCAAGGGCGAAGGAGGAAGGTGCGAGTGGCGGTTGACACTGGCTGAAGAGTGTGTGGTCGCTAAACGTGTGTTAATTAGGACAAATTTTGGAAGAAAATTAGGCACCTCACGGTACGATAAATGCATCATAGTGAACAGCAGTTGCATACTTTTATCACAATGAAAGAATAATTAATACTGTTTATACTAATTGTTGACAACCTAATGAACAAAAAAAGGAGAGGGGACGAATTTTACTCCCTTCCTAGGTTACACTTCTGATACCACGTGTTTCTCCTTAAAAACTACGTGTGGTTCAGTTGTCATACGTATGCTATTGCAACGGGTTTGATCGAGAGGTACAGTTGAGAAAATATCACTGGCTCCGATTCTACTGTACAGTGTAATGAAGGTATAAAATTTTTGTGCGGTGGTGTTTTAATGTGGCTGGACAATTTTTTTTTATTTGTAACATTACACGAGTAATTAAAAATAATATAGGGATAAAACATTGCAACATTGCACAAAAAAGCGTAAAAAAAAGAGCATTAAATAGATTAACTTCAAAGTCTCGCAAATGCAAATTCCTTGGCTCTTTTATAGTGTTAACAAAAGTTTAATTTAGTGAAAATGTCGCTAATGTTAGGAATTAGAATTTCTGTTATTATTACTTATTTACCCTGATACTGTATGTTGCGAATTGCAAGTTAACCCTAATTTTAAATGTGAAAACTGCACACGTATCCATGCCGTACTCGTGATTTGAACCCAGAACCCCTCACTGTAAGCTGAAATTTCAGATACTCCTCGGGGGTTAGCAATAAATGGTAAATAATTTCAATCTTGCTCTTGAGAACGTTAATAATAAAACACATAAATCCTAAGATCGATATAGAAATTATTTGAGATAAACATAGAAATTAAAATTTTTCAGCTAACGTGTTCCTCAGTTATAAAAGTCATACATTTCAGACTGTATGGTACAGACGCAGAATTAAGTAGTAATGTAAATTATTGGAGTTATTTGTGTTTCTTAACGGACAATTTAACTCATCGAAAGTTTATTTTTCGAGTATTAAGAGATGTTAAATAATAAAAAATGTTTAAGCTATCTGCTAGTTTATGTAGGTACTCCTTTACTTCCCCATGCAGTTATTTTCTAGTGGAAATCCAAACTTTATTGTAGCTTATAAACTCGCTGTCTTTCAACAGTCACTTAAATTCTATTTAAAACATGAAGAATCCCAGTAACAGTTTTTAGTGTTATTTAATACATTTTACGCAAACATTTTCTTGCCAACTGTTCCGACACAAACTTCATGATACCAGTGAGCACATTGTTGACAGACTATCCAGTCATCTTTCATAGGAATTGTGTCACAGTCGACAATATCTGCATGGTATGTCGCGAGTTTCTTCACAGTTCTACTCTTTATTTTGCCATCTTCAGAAACATGTTGTTGTAAGAATGTTCATTTTGAACTTTAGCCGAGCGAGAGTAAATCCCATTTTGGGCGAAAATTTTTGCGTCTCTCCCCCCGCCCCCCTCTGTCTTCTTCTGTTTCCGGTTTCCTTCTATTTTATCACCTGCTTTTACTGGTGTGGAATTTCTGAAAACGTTTTTGTGTAAAATCCGCGGCTGTCTCCCCGACACAGGAACACGTCCCGATATTTTGCGGCCGTGTGTGCTGTGTGTGTCTCCCGGTGATTAAGAGGCGACAGGTCGGTCACGAGCCCAGAATGCGACGACTCGGGCCGCATGTGGCCCGCGGGCCGCTAATAGCCCTTAATTAGAGCATGGTAGGACTTTAACCGACTTTCTTTTTGCTGTGGGCAGAAGTGTCGATGAAAAACATTTCTCTTCAGGAATGATTTCAGGATTTTATGGACAGATTTCTGTGCACTATAGTTATTTTCTGCAAAAGCAGGTTATACTGTTGTGCCAAGCCTTTTTGAAAAATATTACCACAATTAAATTCTATCATCTGTTTGATAATGAATGTACTTTGGGGCTTAAGAACGGTATTCGGTTTTGAAATTGCTAGTTCTGTCCATTGGCCGAAGTAAATGGGGTGGTAAGCAAAGAAGTTCTGTATCATTTTGTTCACAAGACTGCAAACATTCGAGCGAGCAATGAGAAGATTGCCCATCCAACACAAGAAGACGTTATTTGGGAACTCTAAAAACACAATTTTTTTTAACCAAAAGAGGACATATCCTCATTTATGTACTAGACTCAGACATTTTAACTACTGTTTCTGATGGCCATTAAAAATCACCGTTGGAGGAATATATTGACCACTTGAATGGTAGTTAGGTTAAATTTTGCAAAAGATGATCAGTAAAATTAGAATACATTTATTTAAAACCGAAATATTGCGTCTCAAATATGGCGGCCAGCAAGCCTGGCGGGCTTGAGTAAAGAGAGATAACATACTGATCGGATTAAACAATATTTATATTAAGAGTTTCGTAATTTGTCTACCGTGTGAGGCAGGGCAGACATGATGAGGTCGGTACGCAGTGGGACTGACTGCCCTGTCGATTGACAGCCTGGGGAAGAAATATTTCAGATAGGGGAGGATGGAGAAGTAGTAGAATGGCGGCCGGTCATGAAACGAGCCTGACAAACTTCCTGCGGAAGTGCGCCCGTTTGAAAAATTTCCAACACTTTGGGGTCTGGGATTGAACTTCGGGAAATATTGTAATAATTAATTGTAAGTTAGTTTACCTGCACCTGTATGTGTAAGCAGTAAAGTGTTTTAAAAATCAGTAGTGATAAATGGAAGTTCAAACTGACCCTCTGTGCTGACGGTCACTGAAGTCGCTCCACTACAGACGTCGCGGTTCCCTCTCTCGTTAGTGGTAAAGAGTCTGGTGAAGAGATCACAGCGATGACTGCTGCAGTGGTCGAGGACGTGGAGCGGCCTTGGGGCCCGGAGGGCAGCCGGAACTCTGGAGAGAGGCTGAGAGCAGGTGGGCAGGCACCTTTCTTCAATGTCACGCGCCGCCCCCTTTATACTCTACCTGTTGGAGAGCGAGGTCATACTCTGCCATTTAAGTAAAGGGATCAGCTATGCTGCGACATTCTCCTGCCCTCAAATGCAACTTCAGCAGTGCAGTGAGAAACATGTTTGTTCATTTAGTTAGCAAACCTGATATGTTATTTAAGGTCTTTTGTTCGATTCCGATTGGCTTAAATTATATACGAGTTCGTAAATATTTTGTAACCCTATACACAGTTTATGTGCGTGTTGAAATAACGTCGCTTTTTGTGGTTTATTTTTGTTAAATTCATATACAGACATCAACTTGTTCCAGAAAGCTAACTTTAATGTATTTGAAAAATAAAAATAAATGCTCATATTTTCCGATTCGAGGAAATTGTTATAAAATAAACATAATTTGTATAAAAATTTTAAGAGGTTGTAAAATCTCAGTCGTTTGATATCTCTGTCCTGCGAATTTTCTCATCGCTGCATTCAAGCTAAGCGCACTTCAAAACATTCCAACGCATGTTGCACGTTTGTATACATTTATGAGTACAATAGGTCAGGCGAGTGCATAGTAACACCAGTCTCTCTAAAATTGAATTTTTGATCGAGAAATACAAAAATTACATTTTAAAATGTAAAACTGATTAGTGAAGTCCAGCAACAATCGGTTTTGCGTTTGCCCACATAGATGTAGCCCCCTTACCTTAAATATTTTGTAAGGCAAAGTTACAGTTCAATAGAAGAGCTCACAGATAATACTGGGTAAAAAGAAAAATTGTGGAATACTTCACAGCATTGTTTTGCAGTGTTTCGTATGTTGTGTAATAACTGAGTTAAATGAATCCACACAGTTATTCCTTTATTTAAAAATCTATGCAAGCTTTACTAGAGGAGGTTGCAACTTCACTCCTTTCTATGGGGATTTCCTACTCACAATTGACGCACGATAAAATACGCTGATATGTTTACAGCATGTGCGTTCAGGGGCACGCCCGTTGCAACTGTTGTAATTTCTATGTTCGAATGATCTAGCCTTGCATGGAGGAAAATATCTCTGAAAGGGATTGGATGTGATGTCAAAAGCTCACGATGTTCCGTGTTAAATATGTGGATGCTTCTGGAAAACAAACAATATATAAAATAAATGCACCTGAGGAGCATGGTTCAGTTAATTTGGTAACTTATTCTTGAAATCCAGGTAGATGCTATGTTCGTAATTTTTAATTTGTTTTATGCCACCTGGCTACCGCATTGTAAGCTGGTTAATTATTAAGTTTGTCGTCGCAAAGCATAGGAACGGGTTTTTTGTTGCCCAACTGAAGTTTGATGTTTATGTGGAGTTACTTATGCAGGAACCGGATGGTTACGTTACGGCCGGCACGTAGCCGCTCGCGGAACGGTATTTCCGCTGCTAGAAAGCGACATTAACACAATCATCGCCCCATGGCGTGTTCGACCGACGTTTGTTTCCTTTCTGTGCAGCGCATTCCGTAAATTATTACTTCCTAGTTTATTTTAAGTAGTTTTTGTTGGATATTTTTCTGAAGTAATGGTTTTTTCGACAGAAAAAAGCGTTTGAGTTGTTTGGGTTGGGCTACTTAACGGCTCCTAGTAACATCACCCGTAAGTTTTAAGTTATGAATGACTTTTTTTAAGTTAAACTGACTTAAACCATCCCTAGATAAACATTCCTGTAATGTAATTACTGTGAAAGACAGTGGCTACAGATTTGCCGCAGTTGACCCATTTCGAAGAGAAATGGGATTTTTGAGGAACGTACATTTCGTATTCTCTGGGAGCGAATTTTAGGCGGAGTGTAGACAAGGGGAAAGTTTGTTTTTATGACTGTCAGTTCGGAAATAATTTGTTGTACCTCGCTGGGATTAAATGTGTGCCAAGTCGGTGAAGTGAAAATTCTGTCGTAAGTGCACACGGATAGTACGCATATTACGCAATTTTTTTTATAATCGATAGGAATAATGGGAAGATTTGTCCTAAGGGCAGGAGTCATTGTTTCGCAGCAAAGGCAACTGACGATTCGGGTGGGCGTGGCTTCAAAGCTTATAAAGCTTTGCCCACTACGGAGATCTCGCTAAGGGAACAGTGTGTGGTATAAACCGAAGCCAAACATGCGAATTTGACGGTAAATGAAAAAAAAAAGGGGAGGGGGGGTGCGTGAATCTAAAAGTTTCGCTTTTATAGTTTTTAAGTGTAAAGGCATTGAAGAAAGTAAACTACTGGCGAGCGAATGGTGCAGTTCGTTTATTTTAAACGGAATATGTTTGGCTAGTTTAACAAAAAAACTTTCTTGACTATACATTTATGCATATTTTATAACACATACACTCCGCGCTCTTTCTCTCTTGCTATATATAATAAATATATATATATATATATAGTGCTTGCTCGCTCGCTCTGCAATTGCAGTTATTGGGGCGAGCGATTCTTCCATTGATGGCCATTATTAGCGTTAATCTCTGACGTCTTGGATTCATCAAATTTTCACTTGTTCTATTTTGGAAGGTTTGTGATTTGACACGTTAGAGCATAAATATATTTCATTCAGACTTCCTGAAATCAGCTTCACCGACTTTGCAGAGAAGAAACTGGTGCTTTTGTGCGGGCGACTACAACGGTAATAGTAGTCCAGACGATATTAGAAAATTCCTCAAGCAATATCCATGTTATATTTATACTTAAAAAAAAAAGAATCCTTACTGTCATTTTTAGCGAAAAATCTTTAAATTCAAAATAGCAGTATTATTAGTTTGTGCTCCAAGGTCAACATATAAAGGACAACTATCCTGCAAGGTTTTTTTATTTGCACATCACAATACAGTAGTATATTTCCCCGTACACATACATGTCATATCAAAACTTTACATGAAACAATGCCGTAATGTTCTTAAACTCAAAAGGTATTAATGCAATCACAAACAGAACACACTCTTTTACACTGCAGTAGCAGATTATTCCTTATTTCTTGTGCGTGCTCTTAGCACGGATGATTGCCACAAGACGTCGTGGCATAGACCGTGCCATCGCTGTGGTGCGTGCTCGGGAAATTTAGGACCACTCAACACCAAATGTAGTCTTTGCAGCGCTTGCTTGCTTGCTTGCTTGCTTGCTTGCGTGCTTGAAGGGCGGTGTTGTCATATGTGTGGGCACTTGTTTCAAGTTTTAATTGTGTAAAGTTCATAATTCCATTCAATTTTAATAATGGAGTGTCTCACGAAATTGTTCCGGGAACGTGCCCTAGTTATGCCTATTTTTTTTTTTTTACTTGCCATAAAGAAGTTTTTAAACCCAGCTTTGTTATCTGGAATTAATTTATTAGAGTCCAAACTTTTATCTGGTTAGTTTCTCATGTTCTGTGTTTTAAGAATATTTTTCTTGTAGTTGCCTTGATTTTATCTTTCTTTCATCCCTTTTCATTTCAGTCCGCAGTTTCGGGTAAGTTTTTTTACAGCGGATATTTTATTTTGCTATGTAGTACTGTTATTTTTATATATATTTTAACTATTGTGTTTTTTTTAAATATATTTGTTGTAGCGGTTTGTGGCGAGGGCCCATGAGATAGTCGTGGCCAGCCGATTTCATCATTTTCTGATAAGACGTACACTTGGTTTGTGAGATTGTCTTGCCATGGTAACGCCAATGTATTTCTTCCTCACATCGATATAACTTCATAAAGGAAAGCAAATTTTTTTTTTGTTCGTGGTTTCGCCTGTTGCATGATCTCATGGGTGTGATCCAGCCTATTTTTGGACAAACGCGCTATATTATATGTAATTGTAGCACAAAAAGGAAAATAATTTCTTAAATAATATTTGTTGGAAACAAAACAAGTATGTAGACTTTAAGGTGTGTGTGTATGTATATATGTATATATATATAAACACATACATTTATTAAGGGTACCCGACATTACAAATGGTCAGGATGTACTGTCATCTTTAAAAATGGGGTTTAAGTTAACCTCGCAGAATACTCATCCCCCTTTGTTGTATTGAGAAAACTCATGATTTGAGAATCTATACCGTTTTAAAAAAAAAGATTAGTGTATTTTATTTAAAATTTTCCTTATTAATATACATGTGAGTATTTATTTATTCTGTAACTGTAGTGTTCTGTGTGAAAGGTTAAATTTACACAATGAGTGTAGCTAATGTAACTTGACGATTCTGATGTAGTACGTAGAACAGAAAGACGCCCCTACCTTGCTTCTTATAGTTTGCTCTTGTCTACAAACTAGGAATCTAGATCCCATCTTCCTTTTGTGTGCCACCTCTTAAATGCGAGAGTACCTAATTGTGCTCACGATTCTGTCGCGAAGGTGGTTGCCTACAGTGTTTGTGTACTTGTTTGCCTAGTCACTACCACAAATGTTCTATGGGATTGATACCTGGGCTTTGTGGTGGGGTTAGAAGCAGTTGTGAAGCATTATACAGTAACCACTCCATGGTTTTCATAGCAGTGTGCTTAAGTTCAATGTATTGTTGGAATACAGAACCATGCCAAGGCCCAACTTCTGCACGATGTTTGATAGGTTATAGCGCAACACATAAATAATATTGATATGTTATGGTGCAACACATTATTATATTCTTTATAGGTTTCGGCGCAACACATTAATATACCTGTTAGGTTATGGCGCAACACGCTAATATACTTGGCGATGTCCATAGTACCCTGAATAAAATATACAATTGCAACCCCAGAAGAGGCAGTGGATTTCCAAACCATTACAAAGCCTCCTCCATGTTTGATTGTAGGTATAGTGTGTTGCGATTACATCTGTGTTTGGCCTTCACCAGACCCACAGTTTTTCGCCTGAGGCGAGTATATAAAATTTTGACTAGTTGGAAAATATTGCAGTATCCCAGAATTCGTTAGGCCTATCATGGTATTAGTTGGCAAACTGCAGGCGTTTTTGTCTGTTTACTGCAGAAATATATGGTTTATTGCTGGCTGCATTACTATGGAAATTAGTATTATGGAGGACGTGCAGTGTGTGTAGACGGTGATGCGATAACTTCCGCGAAAATGCTGCACTTGTCTTCGGAATGGTTCTATACGCGTTAAAGTGACAGGGGCCTGTCGTTCGCTGCACGTCAGTACTTTTGGGCGTCTGGATCGTCGTTTATTTTCAGTTGTCCCAGTTTCTTTGTACTTTCTTAGTATGAAACTGACAGCTCGGAAACAAATGGATAGGTTTTTCGTTATTTCACTATCCTGCCTTGCTTATGGAGAGAGACAACTTCTTCGCGTTGTGTTACAGTTCTATTATTGCTCATCTTCGTGACTACTACCTCTCACTACAACATTCTCGCAACTGTTGTGCAGGAACCCGTCTTAATACGTGCAGCTGCTGGAGGTGGATAACACGGGTGTCACGAGACCTCCGCTTATGGATACTTTTTTGACTATCATAATTACATCTTTCCCATCGAGTGCTCGCCCTCCTGACGGTGTGCTTTAACTAGTACAACGGGACATGCTATTCTGCTCCTCTCTCTGCGTAGGATTTATTGCTTTACATTACCTCATACACATGTGGGTGTATGGATACTTTCGTGATTCAATGTAGGATCTTTATAATTAACGAGAGAGAGAGAAATCACAATGATTTTATCTCTATACCCAGTAGTAACCTGCTAGTTGTAATGTTACCCAAAGAATGATGTTAGGGTGATTCCGGGTTTATTTACATGGGGAGAAAATATTTGTTTCTGTTATGTAGTATCTAGCATCATCGTTATTGGTGCCAATAAAATTATGCCCCTGAGAAATATTTTATTTCCGGAACATGTATGTTAGTTGGATAATCTGAAACAGCACGTGCCAAGTCCTTTACAAAAATGTTTTTAATAAAGCATTCTAAGATTCGCTAACATTTAACGTAATTACTGGTCGTGCATATTGCTAATATAATGCGAGTTGTGCGAGAATCTTATCTTGCGTAAATTGCGTATGGTAGTTACGAATGTTCCATCTGCGGACGTCACCTGGGGAGACGGCTGGCGCGGCTGCAAGCTCGCAGGTTCGGTATGCTGGCGTAGAGGAATGTGTGTTGGCATAATTTATTATGTAAGGAAGAAAGCGCGCCGCGCGTCTGTAATTGCGTGTTGCTACAAAAATTTTAATTCTTCTTCTGTTAATATAATTTCCGGCCTATTGCACCCGTTCAGATTGGGTTCAAGTGTGTGAGTGCTCATTAATTTCCTCTTTACGGAACGTTTGCTTATGCAGGTGTCCTAGAAGTATGCAAAGTAATGTCACGTGTGCCGGTTGTGTATGAATTCTAGAGGAAGCTGATGACACTAACTGTAAGTTGGCAACACTCATTTTGTGGACTGGACAAGACTGGCTTGCTTTGATTGGTCTCCCATATGTTATTTTGTATTATTTTTCAATGATTTTAACTTTGTCTCTACTCTTTTATTTTCATTTGTACCAGAGCTGCTTTTACGTACTCCTGGCTTTGCCTCCTCTATTCCTCTAGATCACTAAAGGTGCCCGATATCTTTGGCGAAGATGGAAAAAAGGGAGGGGGGGGGGTCAAATAATTTAACAAAATTTCTTACAAAAATATGTTTTCCCCCCTCCGAGTGGGCAGAAGGAATTTTAGTGAGCAGTGCTGCTGAACTATTTCTTACGTCAGGTGTACAGGCAGAGCATTTTGTTACTTGTTTTCAAGCTATACTGGTTAATAAAACCTACTTCAAAATGCCGAAAGAACAAGAGATTATCTGAACGGTGGAACCTTCGCGTCTCCTGGTACAGGATCAAGCAAGCAATATGTATCATGCGTCGAAGTGTGTAATAACGTTTTGAACAAGTGTGTTAATGAATTGGTTAGATTTTTAAAATAATTTATATTATATTTCAACAGCTTCTAGTCAGTTTTGCTCGAAATACTTTTTTTTTTTCCTGAGAGAGCACAGATAATTTGCGTAAGTTTTTGTTTCTTTTTGGTTTAGCTACAGGAAGAAAGATAGTCTTACGAGATCTTCGAACATTTTGTAAAACCGTGTTAAGGCATTTCCTCACCAAACTTAGGCTTTAACTAAAACTTTGGCATACAACTGATTATTACAATGCGATGGAGTTACTGTGTTAATCGACTTCCCTAAATGTCGAGTGGATCAAAATCACTTACTTACTCAATATTTTGACTGGTTTACTTTCCCCCGATCGCAAAGCCAAGTAGACCAGCCTGCCACGGCCCGTGACTGCACACTGATCTTGGCTCGTCTGCAGTGGACCGTGAAATTTAGCCGAAAGAAAAAGGACGTGAGCATTTAATTTCACAGTAACACCTTAGTTTTTTTTTTGCTCTTACCATTTTGTGTGATTTGTCACGGTCATGGTACCAGGTCATGTAGCAGCAGTAACCGATCTAGCTGCCGAACGCATCGCGTTACACTGATTGGTTCCATACCTCTGTTATTTGCATACGCACGCCTATACCAGTTTATTTGGCTCTTCAGTGTAATCTGCCAGATCGTTACTGTTGAAAGATATTTGCAAAATCGGTATTTACATTACCCTCATTGTGTATATAAAGACGCACTCATTAATATTTGGACAGCTGGAAATTCTTAAAAAATGGATATATGGAAATTGTATTTATACAAATTTGGTAACAATAATATTTTCCTAATTAGTTAAATTCCACAGCCAATGGCAATAAAAAAAGTCGCCATAAAATTCGCGCTTGTAAACGTTTTGGCATACTTGCAACCAGTATCTGGATATACTGGGAAGAAATGTCCCACCATGCAGTTTGGACTTTACAGGCATGGTGAGCACTTTCTCTTCTAGTTTATCCCATAGGTTCTCGATGGGATTCAAATCGTGACTGAGGAGGGGTTTCAAGCACATTGAGGCAATTATATACCGTAGTACCCTTTTTTTGCGTACGGAACTGTGGAGGAAAAGAAGTACGAAATTGTGGGCGCGTAAATACTATCTGTTTATGCTGCCATTTGAATGCGTGTTCCATGTTACATGTGCAAATATAAATTGTAAAGATATAAATAATTTCGTAATTTCACGCACAACAAACATTAATAATCGCGTAATTTTACCCATTTTATGTACTTTTTCTGTACGTACACTTGCGTACTCAGGTGTCCAATGTCACAGTAGTTGTTGACATCGTCGACGTCTTGTTTGTATGTATGGCTAGGAATGACATGCTGCTCGCTTTGTATCACTATACGAAGTTGCCGTCACAATGGGGAAGAGGAAAGAATTGAGTCAGAAGTTGGGAAGTTGTAGTGAATCTGACTCTCAAGGGATATAACTTGAGAAAAATAGGAACTTTTACCAACAAAACACACTCTACAGTTAGAGTAATTAAATTCAAAGTATAAACGATCAACAGCCAATTTACCCCGTAGACCACTACCAGCAGTGTACTACTTCCAGTAGGACGACAGTAAACACAGCCGCCATAAATAGGCAGTGATTCATCTGGAATGTTCCCAAACCATTGAAAACCCCTCTACAATGTGCAGACTTAGCTCCCATAAAGTATGTATGGGCAATTTTGAAGAGGAAAGTTCGCTAAGAAAATGTGACGTCAAAATAAGAACTAAAACAGGTGGTCCTACAAGAATGACACAAAATCACCCCCGATACATGCCAACGGCATGTGAATCCCACGCAAAGTAGGTGCCAGGAGGTCATAAAATGTAAATGATACGCCACCAGATACTAAAGTTCCTGCGTAATGAAGGATTTGCTTTATTGTTTTCTCGTGTACGCACAGCAATGGTACATAACATGTGAACATGAAGTACTTTTCAGTTTGTGTGAGTAAAATTATGAACGTAGTTACATAATTTAACACTTACATATTATACAAGTGGCATGGAATACGTATTCAAATGACAGCATAAATAAATGTTTGTACGTGTCCACAATTTTTTTTTTCCATAGCCCCGTACGCACAAGAGTGGTATATGCTGTATAAGCCAATCCCTTGCAACACGGGCTTTGTGCTTGGGATCATTGTCTTGGTAAAATTTAAAAGTATCTTCGATCCCTAATTTTCTGCTATTTTGTATAACGATCCTTAAGAATGTTCAGATAAAACTCAGTTATTATCCGATCAATAAACTCCAGTTCACCAACCCCGGCATTGGACATGTACCCCGATAGCTTCACATTGCCGCTGCCATATTTATCTGTGGACTGAAGGTTCTGAATATCGAACTCCGTATTTTCCCGTCGCCACACAACTTTCCTATCAGACCCGTACAGGCTCAACTTCGATTCGTCCGCGAATTACACTTCTTGCCACCAATGTACTAGCTTAATGAAGACGCAAGTTTGCAAATGGCGTTTTACGTGGTGTACCTTACTGATGAATGGTTTTCTCCTAGCTACCCTTCCGTTTTACCTTTCTTTTCTCAACACACGCCGAATAATTTCATGATGTACCTGCCTGCTTACCTATTTCTTCACGAAGTTGTGCAGCTAGTTTTATTGCACTTTTTTATTTCTTCTTCACATTGCGAATCACCTTAGGTTTATCCCGTGCACTCAATTTTTCAGTTTTACCTTTTGGAGCCATTGACTCAATTCCGTCTTCTTTCTCAAATCGTCGCACTATGTCGAGCCCTGTACTTTTGCTATTATTAAGCAATCTGGAGATAACCCTGAATGATCGTCCCTTGGCATAGTGAAATATCGCCAGCTGCCTTTGCTCGAATTTTGTACGGCCCATTACTGTACTGTTTCTCACAACTATATAGTTCCTACTCCAATGGGTGGCGAACCATAAAGGAAACATGAGACCGTCCCCTTCACATTGGCGTGTCGAATGCGAGCTCGCTTCCCCCCTCACCACCTCAAACCGAGAGTAGCGAACGCCATCCAAACCGTAACATCGAACATGCAGACAAGAGCGTGGAACGAGTTTGATTATCGCGTAGATGTCGTTCGGGCCGCTGATGGTAGTTACATTGAACATTTATGGAAGTATGGTAAATAAACTTGACGGTTCCACGGTTCATTTGATTGGCCTATCAAAGCTGTAGGTTGTTTGGTTTTAATATTATAGTCCTTCAAAGTTGGGGTATTCTTTTGTACTCAGCCTGTATTAACTATAACTTGAAATTTTTTTTTACACAAATGTATGTGGCAGCAGAATCTCCACAGAAGGCAGTGATTTTTTACACATAAAAATGTAACATGTACATTGTATTACTAATTTTGCATATAACTGTGTGAAATTACACTGTATATCAGAAAATAGACCAACGTAAGGTTCTTTTTTCCCGTGGCAACTAAATTTACAGACATCGCAATTGTAATTTCATTCATTGTATGTCTTTTTTCACTTTCACAAAATTAAAATCACGCATTAACTGTAATTGTAAATTCACAATTTTTGAATATTTTCCACGGTTTTGCCAACTAATTTTTGCTTTCAGTATCAATTTTTTAAAACTGCGACATGTTAATTCACATGCTAATGTATGTGTAGTTTTACAATTTTCGCTTCATTGTACTCCGTTTTTTTAGCTTTGTATTTAAACAGAGTTATCAAAAATTATCTTCAAAAATGTGGATGATTGAGAATACGTCATTTGCAAACAGTAAGCCTATCCACAAATTGAGGTTGAAATCGTTCTACTTCCCTTTAAATTTCTAGGATCATCAGTGTAAAATATCAAATACTGTATTCGTTTTAGGAAATTACACACAAAAATGGAAAATTATCGAACATTTGTGTGTAACTATACACATGCAGATAATCCAGTATGTAATGCGAGTTTGCACTTACATATTCATTGTAAAATTACTAATGGAAGTTGTACAACTAAACTGACATTGTTTATACAACGACCATATAGCAGCAGAAATACACAATTTAATATTTTAGTTCTTGGAGTTAGTGTTTTTACGCACACTTCAAAATATATAAATTAACACCAGCATTATGTCTATTAAGCCACACATTCATGTATTTTCACCAAAGACTTAAAGTACTCTCCGGATTCTTAAGATGATTTATGTAATATTACACTTACTCCTTAAGTAATTTTTTTTTAATTTTCACAACAAGAATGCATATACCAAACAATTGTATGTGTAAATTTACGTTTATTTTTTACAGTGTACAAAATAAAATGTTTAATGAGAAGCGCTGAATATCACAGTCACGTTAATGTTGGGCTGCCAAAATATTCAGATAAATAGCACATCCGAAGAATTAAAAACAGTCAATACCTAGTACTTCACAGCATATCCCTTCCGACGCATGACCTCTATTAGGCGTTGTGCCATGTTGGAAATTAGTTCTTGTGTCGTCAGCCTGAATATGACCTCATTCCTCGTGAATTCTTCTTTCTAGTCCACTTTTGGTTGTTCTGCTCACTCTTCGTTTGAGTGCAGCCCATAGGTTTTCGAGTGGGGTTAAGTCCTGTGCTTTGATGAGGTGTTTCAATTACTTTGGGACAGTTGTACATAAACGAACTTGGCACAATTAAAAATTTGTGCTTTGGGTCATTGTCCTGATAAAATCTGAAACTACCTCTGATGCCCAATTTCCGCACTTTTACGCAGCCGTTCTTTCAAAATACAGAGATAGCCTTCTTTGCTCGAATTACTATCAATGCGGGTTATTTCACATACTCCACCTGAAGCCATAGAGCTCCATATCATAATGCTGCCGCCACCATGTTTAAAAGTAGCCTGTAAATGCCAGTTTTATAGTTTTGCATTTGGCTTCTGCCAAACACATTCCTTACTATCATAATCAAAACACTAAATTTGCTCTCTTCGGCAAAAATGAGATTCTACCACGATTCATCTTTATTAACATCGTCTTTGGTAAACTGTATCTCTTCTTTCTGTTTACTTCTCTAATGAAGGGCTTCTTTCTGGGGGCTCTGCCGTTGTGTCCTTCTTTCCTAAGGACTCGACCTTCTTACTACACTCCTGCAACAGTTCTGCTGCTAATGTAGGTGCATTAAGCCTGTTCCTAATCAGTATATGTTCTTCTCGCTCATTGAGTATCTAGGGCTGGCCATTTTGGGGAACTGAACCCAACCTGTCTTCCTTCTCGAATCTTATATCTCCTACTAGCTTTTGTCCGTGTGGTATTCGTTGTTTCGTTACAATACATTTTAAATAGTAAGCATGTCTTTAAAATTTAATACAAATTTTAAAAAAGGAAATTGAATGAAATGCTGCGGCCAACTCGCACAATCCGCCGTATGTTATTGGAAGGCTGAATCATATCGGCATAGTACACGTTTGGCCAGTCGCACTCTCACTGCACCCGTGCTCGCAGTCTCGGATTTCCCTTCCGCTGGTCAGTTCTCTTGCCACGCGTTTCTCTTTCTAGCTCGTCTTCTATCTTTCAAGGTCGTGCAATCGTCCAAACTCCGGACACTCTGTGCTCGGAGGCCCGTCGATGCTTTTATAGTATCAGCAGCCAAGATCTGGAATATTCCAGGATGTAACATTTCAGTTAAAATCAGAAGGTTGAAAATTACAGCTTCTCAATTTTTTATTTCCTCGTTATTCTCCGACGAATTAGACAAATATCACTCGATTTCTGTTTGCGTGTTAATTTACGAAGGTAGCAAATACTTAGTTGCCTATACCCTTGTGGCTACGTATGTGTGCGGAAAAGTAATTTCATAAAAGAAAAGGCTTAGTTCGAAATAGTTGAAGAAGTTCAGCCACAGGTGCTACCCACGTACGTTAAGCGTTTCACTAATAATATCAGAACTTCTCAGTCTTCAACTCACACGTCAATCCTTGACGTTGGTTGTATGGTTTATGTTGAAGAAAATTACGTTCGATTTTACTTCAGCCTTATTTCTGTTGTTACCTGCTCTCTGATTGGGTTTCGTCTGACCATGCCACATCTCTCCTCCAACCAGCAATGACGATACAAGATCCAGCCATGGTAATTTTCTTTCGTTCACGTGTTTTATAACAGTCAGTGCTTACTACCCTTTAGGGAATAAATGAACAACAATAAAAATTGGAATACTGAATATCCTCTAAAAACAAATTAAATCTAATGTACCCATTATCTCTATTCCAATAAACTAGTAAAATAACAAATGATTATACTGTTATACAATAAAGCTTAATTTCGAAATTTTATTAAATTTATTGTCACCGTAAGCTAATACTCTGTAATCGTAGACAAATATATTATCTAGAACCAAAGTTAAATATAACACCTGAAAAACGTCAATGTTACAGGGCACCCCGAGTCACGCAGAGAGAGGTAAAGACAATCAAATCCAGAACATTCTTCAGATAAAAAGGGAAATTCAAACTGAAGGTCAGGAACGCGCGAGCCGCAAAAGATTTATCGCAACGGCAAACCTGTGTAAGCTGACCTTAGTCGTCGTCGCCCGCTGTTGGGTTACATGCGTGACCTTCACATATTTCCACTCTTCGCCAGCTGTGCGAAGCAGCGATCGCATAACAGTATTTATCATTTCAATAACCATTTTCTTAAATAAGAAAATATGTATATAGGTATAAACAAAACCGAATCGGATCTCAAAATAATCCAAACAACAATACAAGTTCGAAAAAATATCTACATAATTCGATGGTGTATAGGTGAAGTTTTAGTTAGATCTGGGCAAAGTAAATATAAATTACACGTTAGCGCGATTAAAAATGTACATAGTCCCATTAATTGACAATTTATTCAATATTGATAAATTACCATAATAATTTTGTTACATATGAGTAGGTTCTTAGATTATATATATTAGGTTATAGGTTTCTAAATTTAAAAGGAAGTTACTATTTAATATAACTTTTTTACTATGGGTTTATTTCTAAGAAACTGTAAAACATGTGTTTCATAATTTATTTTGTACATTACTTTCACAAAGTTTCGTGTTAATAGGACCATTTCGTATTTTTTTTACATACAAACTTTGAACCGCCATTTTACCCCTTTAGGGGCTGAATTTTGAAAAATCCCTCCATAGTCTCTGTCTACATTATATAATGAATGTTTCGTCCAAATCTCGTGTTTCTAGAACCAGTGGTTGCGGCTGGGGTTGATATGTCAGTCGGTCGGTCGGTCGGTCGGTCGGTCGGTCGGTCAGTTTTTCCTTTTATATGTACACAGGCTCACAAATATATTGGAACGGAGTGGAGATGTACAAATAATCCACTTCCATTCAATCTTCTAGTAAAAATAAAGTTACACATTTATTAAACAATAACAAATAAAGCGTAAATTAAACAATAATTGTTTTAATATACATTTTAATCCATAAATAATAGCGAATTATTTCCTGAATAATATAAATAACAGCTCTTATGCCACAAACATATTAGAACGTTTGCTTCACAAAATCCTAAAAGAAACAGTATCTTGTTGACATTTATTTTTTACTTCATTTCATGTAGCCTATTTGGCATGCTCTCTACAAGTTTTTTTGGTGAAACTTTGCGAGAATTTGTTCCATTTTTTCTGCAACCTCTATGTAAGATGTTCCTTGGACGTTATTGGTGTTTTTCGTGCTACATTTTCCAACGTATCCCATATATGTTCTATCGGATTTAAGTCCGGTGATTGTGGTGGAGGGCAGAGTACTTCTGGGTTGTTGTAAAGCAGCCATAACTGCACAATGAGGTCAGTATGTTTTGGTTCGTTATCCAGATAAATTTGAAGGTATCTAGAATTAACATTTGTTGCGCACTGATATGTACGTTTAAGTTTAAATAAACATACCTGTCCATGGCCTGTTCGATAAATGCAAGTTTACCTACCCCATTTTCAGGCATACAGCCCCACACCATAATATTCCCATCACCGTGTTTCACAGTGGCCTGCAAATTCTTTTTTTCTAGTTCGGCATTCGGTCTACGCCAAAGCATTATCCTGCCATCAAAACAACTAATGTTGAATTTGTTCTCGTCAGAGGAAAATTACACTCATCCACCATGTATTGTCCCGTTGGAGGTACTCTGTAGCGAATAACATTATTTTTATTAGTTTTGTTAATTTAGTACTTTATCCTTGCTACTCGTCCATGTAAATCTGCTCTCCGTAACACTCGTCTGAAGGTTTCGGGGTGAAATTTCTTCCCCATTTGCTCAAATCGAGCTGCAATCTTTGTAGCACTTTATCTGGGATCTTTTTTCACTTGCCAAACGATGCTATTTTCTTCTTTTAGAGAGAGAGCCGTGGGACGTCCAAGTTGCAGCCGTAAATCAAGTCGTTCTTCATCTCTTAACTCTTCTAATAATATTCCGTACTGTTGTTCATTTGTAGCACATAGGCGATCTGTTGGCAACTTTTCCCTTTAGCATGATGGAATACCAGCAGCTGTCGTTGTTCTAAACTTGTATTCTTGCCTCGCCGCCCCATTTGATTGCTAGTTGTAATTGCTTCACTTGGTGGACGATGAGTGACTAAAACGAGGCATTGCCTTTGACGCAGTTCAACCCCTTCCAGCATTATGTAGTTTGTATGTCGCCGTTCCAATATTTTTGTTGAACGTAAATCGGTACGCTATTCAATAAAACCTACTTTATTTTTCCTCATCAACGGTAAATTCCTATTCATAGAATGTTCACATGGTTCGAGTTACCTTTATGGAAGCTATGATACTCAGTTTGGTTGACTATTTTGCTTTCTTTGCAGCGGAAATATTATAGAATGTGTTCGCATTACTATCCGTTCCAATATTATTGTGAGTTAATGTATATAGATTGTGCTCCTTGGTATATTAAACTTGCTTTTTTCGTCTTTGAAACATCTCTTTGGCATGAGGTGACATCAGTTGACGTTGCTCAAATGTGGTATTCTTTCCTTTCCGACCCATGTCACCGACATCCGCAGCAGCACTTGGACACCTGTTAGTAAAGAGAATTGTGCTTGAGTGAGGCGACAACCCTGCGAGTGGCACACACAGTGCGGCCGAATTATAAGTTGGACACTCCTGTGACACTTTCAGCATTATGTGGTATTATTTTCCCTACTGCATACATCCGCACATTAGTTTTTAGAATTCTACAGTCCGTATCAAAAAGATTCATCCGATTTCGCAAGGCTATAATCTTGACGCGCATGCTCACAAAACCTTCTGTTAGATTTTTAAATACAGATAACAATACACCATTTTAATTTACCTTTACACAATTGTAAAATGTGCTCTACACCGGACGCACGGCATACTGCTGTTGCTATGCAGCGTCGCATTTCGCCCAGAGTTGTTGGAAGGGGTGGCACGTTGCCGGAATCTTTTACAAACCCCCACCAGAAACAATCACATACGCAAAATACGTCAGACAGTCATATGGGAGTTAGCCAGCTCTCGGCTGCCACTATCAGCTGTAGCGTCACTAGGCCTACGTGCAACATGCGCCATGGGTAACTTTACGTTTCGATGTGTATTATACAATTCGCCGCGAGACCCTATCTTCATTCGTGTAAAAGTTATAGCCTCGTAAAATCGGATGATTCTTTTAGTTACACACTGTATATTTGCGACACTACAGCATATCCGTCTGTCGACCCATCTAATTTTTATTCCTCTTCCAGTCTATAATACCGACGACATTAGAAAACGAGTGACTGTGGCTGAACATTCAGGAGAGTCACTGTATATCGTAGGGTTACAACTAGCGGTCAGAAATACCGCAGGTGCGTCAGTTATTGGCCACTCATGTTCGAGTTGTTAAAAGTTCGGCTCACGTCTTTATCGTTACTACAGCGTTTTAACTTTTCCACGGTTTATTGCGATATAAATTTTTGACATTTTTCATTTGGCACTTGTTTGAAATGTGTGTTCAGGTTTAAATTCGTGCAATAAAACGTGTGCTAATTAAGGTGTGTGTGAGGGAAAAATCTTGGTGGATCGTCGTAACAGAGTGGTTTTGTATGTCAAACATGCGCGGTTACAGGTACATTTCAGACCTCGCTCTTCCCGTCTCGTGACTTTTTATTTACAGGTCTGCCGCCTCGGTGGCGCTTCTGTGGCCAGCATTCGAAACTGGAACGAATATTTTTCTTTGAGTGCGTACGCACACGCATACAATATCTTCACAAGGAAGTTATTTTAAATTTTATATTTGCACATTGCGTTTTACATGTTAACGGGCTTGATTTACGTCCCTTAGCATTTGTAGCATTAATTAACATGAAATACCTTTGTCAATACATTAGTTATAGCTGTCTGCATGCATCATACTTAACTATATCTTACCACACTTCCATATGTTCGTAAATATTTACGCATATGCAGGTTGTTCGGAAATTCGCCCGAAATATTTAGGTGGTGATTCCGCGTGGAAAACAAGCAAATATTTCTAGCTCATTTTTTAAAGGAGATACGCACCCTTGAAAATGGAGTTTGGAAATGGAATTTTTGCAAAATATCATATACGACGCGGAATTAAATAATTCTCTTTGTGGTGTTTTGTTTATCGAGATCTTTATGCTATGAACAAACTGGTGTTAAAACCTCATATATATATATATATATATATATACACATACACATACACACACACACACACTTCAGATTGTGTGGGATTTAACGTTGTTTGTTGAGAAGTAAAACGGTCCTCTTGTTGCAAATGCCTAGAACCTCAGTTTCCGTTTAAAACACACCCAATTTTTATTGACTTTTATGCAATGCCGGGCACGTACGCAATATTTAATACATGTGGAGTAAACCCCTAACGTTGTTCACATTAGAAGTGAGCACTTTTGAAATCAACCTGAGAAAAAAGTCGCTACTCCTACCTGTATATACAGGTGGGGAAAAATAACATCCCTAGTTTTGAAGGTGGCAAAAAAAAAAAAAACAACACACAGCACTATTCAAGTCACAAGAATTTTATTTCTAGATTGTGAAACAACACGAGAAGTTTTAATTCACATAGTTTTAAAAAGAATATCTAGCAAGTGGTGTCCATTGGTGTAAATACATTGATGCAGGCAGTTTCTCACATTTCGCATGACTCTTTCAAGCTTATTTTGGGGTATACGGCAAACTTCCAATTGGATTGCATCCTTTCGGGTGTCTAGGGTTCTGGGACGATGTTTAAAGACCTCAGTCTTTAGATACCCCAACAAGAATAATCGCATGGGGTAAATCTGGCGAGCTCACGGGTCACACAATGTCGCTTCTCGGGCTGATCAGTTGGCCGGGGAACGTCTCTCTCAAAACCGCCATTGAATGCCGAACTGTGTGGGACATGGTCCCATTCTGCTGGAACTAGACAAGTCCAGAATTTAAATCCTGAAGTGTCGGCACAAAAAATTCTTGGATCATGGTGACAAAACGCTGAGAAGCCACGGTAACAGCGCTGTTGTATTCCTCAGAAAAGTAAGGAACCATGATCCCGACTCTTAACACTGCGCATCACACTGTGACCCGGTCACTGAGAAGGGGCCGTTCATTGATCTCCCTTGGGCTGACACCTCTCCAAATGCATGCCCTGCTTGTTTACACAAGCATAAACGGGGAAATGTCCTCTATCGCTAAAATACTATGGCTTCGTGTGGTACTGTTTCTAGCAACTGTTGACATGCTGCTACACGGTCATTCCAGTCCTGTTGTCGAAGTTCCTGAATTACACTATCTTGTTCGGATGAAATTGGAGTTCTTCATGGGGAATGCGATGAACTGAAAGATTTGACAGGCCAAGGGCAGCTGCATGCTTGCGCGCAAAGCGCCTAGGCGACTGCACAACAGAAGGTCCGACAGCATCGATGTTCTCAGGTATTCGAGAGGTCCTTACATAACCGATTTTCGGTCTGAAATATGGTATCATATCTGCGAAAAGAAGGTCTCGAGGGCCAAAGCATGCTACTTGTTTGTCCATAACATTTTAATGACTACGGGGGTTGGGACGGAAACTTACCCCAAACCCCTCCTTCCGGTTTATTTTGAGTACCCCCCCCCCCCC
>NQII01002666.1:195372-232088 GCA_002778355.1 Clitarchus hookeri
TGTTATTTTGCGCCATTCTGTATTTTAACAGGCGCACTGAGTGACATACACCCAATAAAGTTGGTAACGATGGAGGTAAAGTAGTTCCATGCCTTAACGTAGATTTAAAAGTGTTAGGTAACCATTTGTGATAAATGAAATTATTTCTTTCGTTTTCTATTTTTTTATGCTTCTAAATGTAAAAAATAGCAGATTCGTAAAATGTTTACTTTATATATAATAATTTCACAGTTTCACTTGACCGACGCATGAATAAAGTGCGGAGGTCCACGGCGGTTTGATTTTACATTACGCGGAATAATACACAACGTGCATGCAAGTAGATCTTCAGCTGTGCTGTCCAAAGTGCTCAGTTTACTATGAACAGTCTATACATATCTATATATAGCAGGCAACATTTGGCTTAGCAAATCATATCCTCCTAAACGTTACTGAAAAATGCAATAAAGTAACACAAATATATGTTGGCCATACGTACTGACATGTCTGTTCTCTGAGATTTCGCATAGAAACCACAAAGGGTTCAGATGAGACAGCAATTACCATACAGTTGGACAGTGCAATTATGTAGCGTGATCAGTTTACCTGTTTCAGTTTGCGTTGGCCAATTGCGACAAACGTCTCATGACGAAGGGTTACATGGTTTGGGTACCACTGCCGGTACATATGAGGGGCTCTCATCTCAGGCTAATGCAGCCTGTCGCGCCGTACATCAAATGCATGCCGGCCAATTCAATCTGTATCCTTCCAAGTAAACTTCGACATTCTTTCTCCACTGTAGCCCTACAGATACGTAAGTCCATCACGCACATCTCGTGGCGCGTTTCCATTTGTGGTTTTCGGCAGGGGCGGCCTTAACCATTGCGAGGCCCCGGGTGGCAGATCCTTGCCAGGTCCTTGTCCTTTGTGCAAAGTATGTGAATCGAAAGTAGGTATGAGATAAAATAAATAAATGTTGAGTTTTAAAATATTATATTAGAAGATTTCTAAAAGTAAAAAAAAACAAACATACACGACAAATTATTAATGATGATAAACTAAGGTGCATAAATGCCTTAAAATATATACGCAGGGATTTAAAAATGTTGTTTGCGGCTTTTCCTAAGACTAAAATCTTTAACTAAAGCACAATAATCCAACGAATGAGCTACGTCATTTTCAATTGAAAGAAAGCCGATCTTGTGTCATCGAATTCCTCAAATGTGTTTTAATAATTTTTAACCTCGAAAAACTCCTTTCTGCATACGCAACTGTCACGGGTGTGGTGACAATAATTCTCAAGACTACTTCGATAGTGGGGTACACTTCAGTAAAATTTTTTTCTATTATATTTTTCAGCACCGAGATTATGTCATCGTTTCCTTCATACACACGGATAAACATATTCAGTTCTTCATACATTTCATGTCCATCAATATCAGATGTGTCTCCTACTGTCAGAGATATTTGCAAGTCGCTGCATTGCTTCAAAATTTTACAATTACTAATTTCCTTTAATCTTTTTATGTTATACATTAAACCAAATATGCTCTCATGATGTTTAAGTGCCCCAAATCTAGGTTGGCAGCTTACGCGCACATTGTCAACAATGACATAGAAATAGTTTCTTTGAAAATCTCTTAAGCAGGCAATTGAAGGGTTTCGTCTTCCCCTTCATTGTCAAAATGCAATCTTTTGCGTCGCCTTCTCACCACTTTGAACTTTCTGTCAATATCATTTTCCTCAGCTATTTCTCTCGCTGTTACCAAGGATGATTGGAAACCATTTTCCCGATAATTATCAAGCAAATGTGTAAATGCGTCTAGGTGTTGTATAGCCGCATCTAGGTGCATTTTTTTCGCTCTCCCACATTTTACTTGTAACATTTATCTTTGTGAGAATGTCATACCATACGACTAGAGAAACTACAAATTCGTAGGTAGTTATTTTCTTTTCTATAGAATGACATTCACTAACCAACTGACAATCTGTTGTATTTTCTGCTGAATCCTTCAAAGCACCACATATCTCGCTTAGTTGGTATTTAACGGCCTTCACCTATTCTACCCTGCATTCCCATCTACTTTCGGAAAGTGGTTTTAGCGATAAGGATTATACATGTTCTTTTAAAATAGCCCACCCCTGACTCGAGCCGGCAAACAGAGTGTACAGCCTTTGTAGCAAACCAAAAAAAGATTTTGCCTGAACACAAGACGATGCTGCATCTCCTAGAATGAGATTCCAGCTGTGACTCCCACAAGGTAAAAAATAAGCAAGTGGATTAATTTCAAGTATACGTTTCTGGACACCACTTTTTTCTCCACGCATATTGGCTCCATTATCATACCCTTGGCCTCTGCAGTTTTGCAATGATATACCCAGCTGTTTTAGCTCTGTGATTATATAATTAGTCAAACTCTCAGCTGTGGTTTTTCGACGGCTAAAAAGCCAATAAAATGTTCTTCAATGTCAGCTGTATTTGTATTAAAAAATCTTATAATAATTGACAGTTGCTCATCACGAGAAACGTCACGAGTACAATCAAGAATAATCGAGTAATATTTATTATTTATTATTTTGTCAACAATTTGAGTCTTCACGTGACTTGCCATTAATTGTATGAGCTCATTTTGAATAATTTTTCCAAGATATTGGTCATTAATCGTCTTGGCTGTTACTTTTTTTAGGTGAAGTCGCAACATTGGATCAAATCGGGCTATTAACTTTACTAAATCTATAAAGTTTCCGCTAGTCTCACTTGAATCTGAGTCGGATATTAATTTCTCTCTATGACCTCTGAAGGCCAGATTGTGAGATGCTAAAAAATTTACAATTGCAAGCAGTCTTTCTTAAACAATCAACTTTAACCTGTACTGGACCTTTCAATACAATCTCAGTTCGGTCTACATAAGTCATTATTGAGCGTCACAAACCGGGGTCATTTTGAGGATTCAGATTTTCAATTCTGCCAGTCATGGATGTAGACATAGACTCAGATACGTATTCTTGGCTGGATACTGTTGGCGGCGGTGTAAGAGACAATGATGTTGTTGACTCATTATTATCCTAGCTATTGTTACTAGGTGGCAGCGACACCCATGACGATGTCGAAGGAATAATTTCAGCTGTGTTAGGGTTAGAGTGCAATAATATGTCACTTTCAGTCAATGCAGGGTCTTTAGAGGTTTCTTGACCATCACTTTTATATATTTATATAAAAACCCACGTAGATTTTCTCCTACCTGCTTTCTTTTGATAGCTCTTTTCCTTTTTGAACTACCCGACTCAAATTTTCTACCGGCATCACGATCACGCGAACTCATTTCATAAATCTTGTTTCGCACATAAAACTAATTCAGAAATAATTATAAAAGTAGTTTTACACAGTTTTTTTTTAATAATTCACTCTTTTCCATCTAAGTACTGTTAATAACGTAAGATTCACTAAAACTTAATGCAATTTAATGTTTATTTACCTACTGAAAGATATGTGCCGTTGCCGTACAAACAAACGATTATGTAACGCATACAGCTGCTAGCAAAATGAGCGCAAGCGTAAGGCGACAAGAGTTGACGAACGAAATGAAACACGGGGATTCCCCGAGCGTAAATCGTAAACACGATGTAAGTAACACAACCGAGCGCTCCAGTGGGTTACCTAATGCGCGAGATTTAAATAGTAAAGAATTTTTCAAGTATGTTTTACAGTCTAATAACAACAAATATTATTATCCACTGATAAATTAATTAATTTAGATATATTTTATCTTACTTTTTATAAGAATGTAACATTGAATAAATATAAATGAGAAATTTTTATTTAGGCACTTATTACTATTTACTTTACTATGAATTAACCAACTTAATTTGATTAATACTAAAAGCGAAGGATAAAATAAAAAGTTATAAATATAAACTTTTTTCTACTCGAGTTGTTGCGCGAGGCCCCTGCAAGAGCGAGGCCCAGGGCGATTGCCCTGCTCGCCACCCTCTAAGACCGCCACTGGTTTTCGGGAATTGTCAATCCAGTTTAGGTTGCTTACGAAGTGTTTATCTCCGCGAATAGAAGTATTGCCTAGGAGTCAGGTAATGTAAATTTCCTGTTGGGACAAGGAATTCGATCACGTGTTTTTCTATTTTTAATTGAACCATTCCCCCCCCCCCTTTACCACGGCGAAAAAAAGTTTTACTGTTATGCAGTTTTTCCTCCCGAAAGAAAAATATGCCGATATTCTTCGATGTACTGTAAGGGCTGAGTCCCTATGTTGACCTTGATAATCGCTGCAAGTAGTACATTCTCGGTGGATGTTTAGAGTGTTTGCAATTGACGCCTAAAATACAGCAAATTGACTTTATTGTCTTGCGTAATGTCACTCGTTTTCCTACTTTGTTTTGTAGGTGTCCATAATGAGCATTTATTATTGTTACAGTTTCTCAAAGTTAGTGGGCTTAGCCAGGTTCTTTAAGATGTAGGGCGTAATTAAATAAAAGAGTTAATAGTAATTTCGTAAATTTACATACAGTACAAAGGCAATACTCTCGACTTAATATCTCACAGCAAATTGCTATCGCCTGCTATTTACAACTATTATTTACATAATCGTCGATCACTTCACGGAAATTAATGCAATAAAATAACTTAAAAACAGCCCCAATAATCAATTTATCAACAACACCTATTGGATTATTTCATAAATTATATGTCCATATTTGACAGTTCCAATATTTACAATACCCACCACATGTTCATATAACCTCACTTTAATTCAGTCCAGATTCCACCAGTCCGGAATGTTCTAGAACACCCCGAGCGCCCCCATGCACAGTAGCCCTCTGCTCGTCGGATACCACGCCTTCTCGTTCGTCCACGTCACACACAGTCGTTGCCGTCGTCACACATCCTTAGCAGTCGTCCGTCTTCTCCGTTGATGTCCCAACTGCACCAGACATCGCTAGTTAGCCGCACTTCAACCAGATGGCTACTTCGAAAACTGCCAATTATCCGACTGTAGGGGCATTTATAGTGTTGTTGACCCTAGACTTTTTACATGACAGGAAGCAGATCACCAGAACTTTCATTCAATAGTCCGCCGCCGCCGCCGAGACTTCACCAAATGGTTAATTTGGTGAGGGTGGGGGCAGTCCAGGTAGCCGTGAGTCCCGCCTGCCAGGCGAAGTAAAGGCTTGCGCGGCGTGGCGTGACCGTTTGCTTTGTTTGTTTTAATATTTGTTTATTTACAATTTGACCCTTTACAAGAAATAATAACAGGAACATTGAGACAGAGTACATGCATGCCAGCTCATATTTGGCGTGACCGTCTTATCTTTAAAGNNNNGGGGGGGGGGGGGGGTTGGTTGCATTATGTTGAAGACACCAGTGAACCACGCTTTGATGGTTGCTAAATGTAGTAATATTTGCTAGTTCATTATAAGTTTACTTCCTACATGCAGGTAGGAAGTTCCATAATGTGTATAAATATTTAAGAATGGGGAACTAGCGTTTTCTTGTAACCGCTGTTTCGAATCGGTTAGTTCATTAACATTGTATTCGCATAGTATTACAGTTAGGACGTAAGTTTCATAAAAGTTATCCAGTGAAGGCATATCGTGATGAGACACCCACCGAAAACGCGGCGTGACATTTAAATTTAATGGCGAACTCGCCCTGTTTCCATAGTTTATGTTGAATTGTGGTTTTAATATTCAGGGTATATGGGTATTTAAGTAACAATAAAAAAAACGCCAAGAAATCCCTGTTAGTGTACTGTTATACAGGATGTATCGGTACAGCGGTTACAAACTTTTAGGAGAGATAGAGTACAACTAGACGATCGGAAATCTCATAGCAATTCTTGGTCGGAAACGCTTTCCTGGCGCGGTAGTGACGACACAAAACACAAGAAAGGAAGGACACGAACAGGGTCATCTGTTGCTTCGGCTTGCGTGGCGCCATCTATCGCGTACACCAGCCAAAGACGTCCCAACATTTTTGCTGTACTAAGAAAATAAACATGTTTTCTCACCCTGTTCGTGTCCTTCCTTTCTGGTGTTTTGTGTCGTCACTACCGCGCCAGGAAAGCATTTCCAGCCATGCATTGCTATGCGATTTCCGATCGTCTAGGTGTACTCTATGTCTCCTGAAAGTTTGTAACCGCTGTACTGATACATTCTGTATACACTCATTAATAGTCCTTTCGTAGCTTGTTTGCTTTTTCCAGCTCCTGTCTGCCTACAAATTTCAGTCCTTCGATACACTTGTCACATCTGGAATGAAGTCGCTTCTGGCTTAGTAATCCAAACTTACCTCGGCTTTGCTCTATGTTACCTCATCGAAACCGTAACTAGAGCATTGCACCGGGTAGGTTGTCTTGACAGTTACCAGTCGGGAAATTGATACGCAGTGCTGTTCATACTAGCATCGTGTTGATGAAAAGGATTGAGTAGAGCTAACAGAACCACTTAAAACATTAGGTTTACTTTTGAAGTTAATTGTTAGTGGTTAATCGCAATGCATTCATAATTTTAATAAACTTATCTATTGTCTTTAGCATTAATAGAGAAGGATTAAGCTAATAAAAATCACACATGAATAAAAAGAATGGAAAGTTTTGCAAAATCCTTTTTTTTTTATTTTTTTTTTTACAACAGTAGATAATTTTTCATTCTTAAGTTGCCAAAAATATTTTTTGATAACAATTAAAAATGAATAACAAAAAAAAAACTAAGTGAAAGTAAAAATTATTCAACAGAAAAACACATTCCAACTGTTTTGTGTTCGAGATAGAACATAAGTATAATATACCAGCATCAATATCAACCAGTAAGAATGGTTGGTGGGAGGGGGTATAGAACAGCAAAGAAACAAGTGTACGGATATATGTATGTATGTGTGTGTGTGTGTGTGTGTCCGTGTACAGTATTTATTCCTGTTTGTCTTGTGGACTCTTTTCTTTTGCATTGATGGGTATTTGAGGTTTTTGCTGTTTTTGAAATTTTGTTTTATCTTTTTGGTTAGATTTTGTCTATTTGGTTACTCATTTTCAGAATTGTCTTCTATAATCACACTATAAACAGAGAGTTCGTTCATTCTTATTCTTTTGTGTACTAGTTACTAAGCTTCCTTTGTAGAATGCCAAAGAGACAGGACAACAATTGGCAAAACAAAAAAAAAAACATTTTATGAATATTGAAAAAATTCGCCAGTAATTTTCACCACAAACAGTTAAGTTTGATGAAGAAAAATTGTTGGGTTATTTTTCAGCTACCTATCAGAATTAATTAGAAAATAAGAAATTAACCAGAATCAGCCCAATTTAATAGCATACGTTTGAAACAGGCCGTATGTTGAACCACTGATTGTGTGTGTGATAACAAATCAATCTTTATTCATAGCTATTTAAGATTATGTAATTACTTAATGAAAGTGCGTCAGACGAAAATATGAATTACAGATAGAGCAAAAATACTTAGGACATTTATGTTTTGCAGTTGGTATCTTTTTCGGGCTTCGCGAATACATGGCACACGATCCGCACTACGATGCCGCCTTGTTCAGATCACAAGTTGTGTTACAGTGGAGGGAAATTCTGTACTTGTGCCTGCTGTTATGATTTGATATTTCGTTGACAATTATCCTTAACTGAGATATAGGTGCGTAACAAGTTATTGATAAGAGTTATCTAATGAACACTATATAAAATAGGTTTATTTAACATTATGGTTGTAAAATATTATTTCAATATAAATATGATTGAATATTAACGGGGCTATACAAATATACTGAAATATTAAATTATATTATTTTATAAAGATTTAACCAGTCACATTCTGATTAAAGCCTTATTGGAGAGTCCCCACCTTGTTCATGATTCTGGAGGCTGATTAAAATGGCGCAAGTCGACGGCCGACACACCCATTTTCAGTGGTCTTCTCGTTCCAATGGCCGGACGACAAAAGACACCGCCGACGGACTACACTGTCCTATATCGGCTGCGTTCTTCCCGTTTATTGGCCGGAGGAGAGGTTTCTGTGGTTTGCGATTTCATAACTAATTTCAGCGATCACGGCCCGAGTCCTGGATAAATAAATGAAGGTGAAGGTGTGATCAGGCAGGCCGCTCAGCCAAGGGCCTGGCCACAACTCGTAACACTCCGCGATTAACGACGCTACTCGCCGATGAGGGTTGGTTTATGGTTTTATGACCCCACTATGTAAGGGGCTACACACAAGTGACTGCCCCTCCCCCCTTTCCCTTTTTAATGCTTGCTTGCCACTGGGTTTGACTGGGTTTGTCCATGATGGCTCGGCATGCTGAAGTCAATCAGTGAACACTGATTCACATAATTTTTAAACACAAGGGTAGATAAACATAAATATTTATTTATCTCCACCTAGTCAGGCCCCTCACGAAATAAGGCATTGGGCAGGGTGTACTCACCTGTCGAGTGCAGCGATCGTGTGCTCTTCTAAAAGAGTATGCGCTCTGCTGGCGAACTTTTGAACTCCCGAAACTAGCTTGTACTCAGGTGTTCGCTCATTTAGCCGTTTAGTTCGATGACTAAAGAGTTTTAATACGGTAGTTTGTTCAAAAAAGATAAAGTATAATAAAATGGCTACAAAATGGTATTTTCCCAGGAAAATGAATTACACTTTTATTTTTACCAGTAAAATAAATACCGTATATAATACTACCGTGCAAAATATTATTCCCGTGCGCACTTCATTTTTGAATTATCATGCTTCCAATATGTAAAATTTTTAAACTATTTTGTAAACAATCAAGACTGTTTGCTATTAGCTAACCTGCGTGTGACGTAGGTGTACATGTTTTAGTCGCGCCACCTTAATGCCAGCATGTGTGAAAACGTATTTTCGACCGGTTGGAGTGGATTACAGAGAAACTTTGTAAAATAAATGAAATTGTTCCTGGAAATTTTTGTTTCTTGCAAAATTTACTGATTTAGTTTCATTGTCGCCGCCTTCGTCGGTGTTTGAAATGTAGTTGGCGTTTCAAAACACTGTTTTAGTGCAGCATTGGGCAATGAATTTAAATTTGTAAGTAAATACTTTATTCAAGAATTTTACTCTCACGAATAACCACATTTCTTTTAGACTCTTGTCGTTATGCTTAGTTTAAATTTATTCCTGCAAACACATCTCAAAAAAAGTGAAACCTTTTGTGTGCAAATTTGACGAACGTTATATTTGCATACGCATATTAATTAGTGTAATTTTTGGATCCCTGTTTTTCTTATATAGTCCTAAAAACTAAGGATAAGATTAAGCCTCTACAGATTAAATTAGTGTAAATTAGTGTGACACGAGTTTTACAAAAGGAATATTTTAAACGTTGGCCTATGTAACGGGCATAAACAGGAGTAAATAACCTCAAAATTATGAAACAATTTTCAACGATAACATTATTAGTATTTATATCTGACAATGGACGTTTTCGTATTTTAATAACTAAGTGCAAAAAACATACCGGTCATATATGTAGTGTAAACCACAAAGTTTTTATAAAACATAAAGGCAATTTCTCGGATTATGGTTATCCGTACAGGCATCGCCTTTAAAATAAATATTACCGTGTTACGGATTAGGCTAGTGGAATTATGGTAAGAAAACACATACTTAATGCTAAAATTATTTTGACGCACAAAACATGTACTTTTGTCGCAAATTGCGTAGTGTTCTACAGTTCTTAACTACGTTTGAGCACGTTTCACGCTTTGTTTTTTCACTTAAACTATTCGTATGCAGTCCCTATCTTATCAAGAGCTCATTTCGTTGTATTTTTGCTCAGTGGAACCATGCAAAACTTGCTGGTGTTCGATGAGACAGCAATAACATAAAAATCCTCCGAAACAACGAAATATAATAATTATTCCAAGTGCACACGTTATCCGTCAAAGATATTTGCATGTAAACAACAAAGTCCATAATGATACTTACGTCACGGGCACATAAACATGGCGGCGTCCATTTTTCCCGCGCAAAATCGGTTTATTTTAAAATGAGCTATGCTCGAGTTATACACACACAATTAACGAATGGACCACAGCGCTTATCTTAAAATTTATCATACTATCACACGGTAGGCAAAAAAAAAGTACAAAAAATCCCTACTATTGACTTTAATTTCCGCCCTGAAAGTACTTACATTAAAATATTCCATAGTTTTTTTTTTAAAGTGGAATAGACACGACTGCTTACAATGATACCCATGTGATAATTAGGGAGACCCCTTAGATGAATGGAAAACTGTTTAGTGCAAATATTAGTCTTTTTTTAAACGGAATGTTTCTGAAAAATCATGGCTTTGTGCACTTAATTTGTGCACACATGAATGGCAATATTTCTGTAATTTAATATTTATATCTGCAATAAATAAATATCTTTGATCTGCCAGTGTCTTACTGCCGTAACAAAAGCATTGCAGGGGGCATTTTGTTTTCCTAAGTATCATATTAACCACAAACTTTACATTACATAGTTTTGAAAAAAATTTGGATACAGGTTAAAAACTATGTGGTAATAAATATATGTAGTAATTTTACGATAAACATGCCATGTCGAGTGAAATTATTTTGTTAAAAACTGTAGAAAGTCCTATCCGTGGCCTTAATTTCTATTGCACGTTTTTTAACGAAGATGTGTGCTATATGGGGATCATACCTCAATTTTACACCAGTTCGCTGTAAATCCTATAAAGCGTTATTATAAAGAGCTGCATTCGAATTTACGTAAAATTATGTGCGTTTTTGCGGAGTCGTGATGTTTCTTTTATAGGGTTTTAGCGAGCGTCTACACATCCCAGCCCTAAGAGCAACAGGAATTCAGCGGAGAGGTCATTCACCTCGTTTCCGGTTTGTCACCACGCAACTGCCGAGGGCTATGGCGACCGCTTCTCCGTGAAAGGGAAACCGAGGTTGTAAAAGTAACTGCGTGGAGACGGGATCGCGTCGTTTTCTACCCTAGCTTGAGTTGTATTATTGAGTTTATAGGAATTGATAACCACCTTGTAACAACGCAAACAGGAAGGGCAAAATGACTTGTTGGTGATTCATTATTTGTGACCTTTGAACGTGTTGGTTAACACCACAGTACTGGCAGAGGTAAAGATGAAGTATTAAACATTGTTTTTGCTGTTCAGAATATGTGGTAAGCAAGCATATTTTCGCTCCTGTTAATATTTGTAAACTCGCATCTTGAGCGAGATTGTAGTAACAGAAAATTTGAGAAATTAAATAGGCAATATTCAAGAAAGTTTAAAGAAAATCTACTCAACGCATTTCTCCGGGAAAGCCATTTTGCTTCCCCTCCCGCCGTTTCAAAAATACCTGCTTTACTTGGGTTTAAACCAGGAACTTGTCGAGTTGTAGGTTCAAATTTGCCTTATTAAAATAGATCGAAATTGACGGCATTTCATTTAAATGTTTTCTTAATTTGCGAAGGCAGTCCATAATCGAAGTATTATTCGTTACCAAGTAATTTTAATTGAAGTTCTTCGTAATGAGACTGAATATTAGAAAGTTTGCTTGCGTGTGTGTTAATGCGAATATAATTTTAGGAGTGATTAAGTCGCTGAGCTGATGTAGAATTCCATTTTTGGAAATACAGTTTGCGCCGGTGATTCTTCCTGTTTAATTTGGAGAGGGGGGGGGACAATAATTCACTTTAAATTAAAATACCGTGATCGTAAATTTACATAGTCATTTACGAGGATAATTTCTTTCATTCCTTTCTTCGTGGTTTTATGGAAAACCTTTACGTAATATATAGAGTTTAAATACTTGGTCTTGGAAATCATATTAAAGTACGTAGAGGGATAAGACATAAAACGCCATACATTACTTGTTATGGCTGTGGTGTTCATAGGGATTTCCTGACATGCTGGTGCGTATCTGCATTCTGAAACACCTTTTATCTCTGCCTGGAAGTTCAGTAGCAAGTCCACAATAATCTGTGTGCCTTATTTATAAGCGGGATTTTGGATGGCAAAAGGGGTGGAAAGGGGCACTTGCCATCCCAACATTTCGAGAATACAAAAAAACATTTCGCACATGCTTTTAACTTTTGCCTCAACGAATTCTCCCGTGGAAATCGGAGAGAAAAGTAAATTACAGTGTCGTATAAGCGCTGTACTCTCGTCACTTGCATTTCTGCACCCAAAATTAGTAGATACAAGATAAAATAAATTAAAACACATTATTCTTTGTGACTACAAGTGTGGAGTGTGGTGTACGAAATGATACTGCAGTAGGTACACCAAAATCACATCCAAGTTACAATGACCTCGGTTTTTACCCTTTTATATTGTGATTTGTAAATCCGTAATTGTAGTACTTGTAAACTCGCAAAACGCCATAGGCTAGACAGTTACATCCCACAACAATTAAACTTCATCATGCTGTTGCTAGTTCCCTCTAGCACACCTAGATGCAGGTAGGTAATACCCTCTAACACAGCTAGTATCGTGGATTTTGTCACACCGTCCTCTAGAAAGCAGCACAGTAGGTATTTTAAATCTTCAGTTGAGCCAGTGCGTGTGAAGGTATGTGACGTTTTGTATCGGAGTTGTCTCAAATTACTTGTCTCTGTTTGAGTTGGGATGCTAAGTAACAGAGATTATTATTTTATAAGCATACTCTTTATTGTATTTTTATACAGTTCAGATAGCACAGACATTTCTTGTTGTCAGTACGGAATATGTTATGTTGTAAAATTTGTTGAATATTTAGTCAACATAAACAGAATTTGTTTGTCTGAAGCACTTCATGGTTGTCTGAAAGAAATGCGTTTTCACACATAAAATAAATGTGTTGGCCTAGCTTATTTGATCTAAACACTCTTTTGATTGCATACAGTGATTTTTTTTATTTTAAACATAACAAAATATTTATTTCGCACTGTTTAGAAAACAATTTGGATGTTTTTAATTACCTGAGTACCATACTGAGTAAAAATAAAGTTGATTCGTCCAGTGCAGATGTTTGCAACTACTACAAGGAATGTGTTACTACAGAACTGCAGTGTTTTTATGAAATGGAAACTATGATTTAAAAAAATGCATTGAAGAAAGAGTTTTTCATGTGTAGGAAATGTGAAAAATATTTTTCCAGTGGTTTTTGAGCTTTTTCGTTTGTATCTTACCATACCTATGAACTCAACTTCTTGTGAACGATCCTTATCATGTCATAATATTTGAAAATAATCGTCTATATTAGAGTTTTTATAAGAAACACTACAAAATGTCCCATCATTGTTCTAAAAAACTAAATCACTGCTGCTAGCCTCCAAAAAATCGAGATTTTCTTTGGCTGTTAGATTTTGTTCGGATGATTGAAGTGTTTTTGCAGGATTTTTCATTACTATGAACGTTACTGCGATTTTTCTTCGTTACAAGAAGGCGCCATCCTCGGTGTGTATTTAAAATGACCGTCGTGTGAAATTTTTTAATCATGCCTAAAGTATTGATTTGCCAGTGTTAAGTTGCCTATTTTTAACTTGCGAAATTATAATCGTCACATGTTTGATTACATTTTTGAACTTCATCAAGGTAGGGCACTTGGAATATGCGTCAAATGATTGGCCGCCGGGTATAATTTATTATGGTGTATTTGATCAATTGAAATATTTTTATGATGCTTAAGTGAAATATATTACGCATGTAAATTACTGAGTATCCTAAATTCAGAAGGTATATTCTCTCATTTAAACTTTTTTGACATAAAGTACCTGCATTGGCAAATTAATTTTTTTTTTCTAGTTTATAATGTTATTTTTATATATACATTAAAAGTTCAGGTGTATAATTAATATAGGTGGTGCCCTTTATTTTATAGAGGAGAGTTTCTGTCCACTGATTAGGCTTAAATAGAATATTCTGTGAAACCTCAGACTTCACCTTTTATTGGTAGACTTCTACTAGGCCATACCAAAATAATTCTTCATTGTTTCCATCAAGGTATCGTATTACTTCCGTGTTTAGTAAGGCAACAGTTTCGTGACTACACAATTAAAATATATTACATTAGTTAAACAAAACTAGCATCGCAGAAGTATCTTACAAAAGGATCTCTAGTAAATGAAGCAAATTTTCCGGACTCTCAGATGATTTTGCGATGATGTAAAAATTTAGCCTACAGTTATTGCGCATGCCTAACACACGCATAAAATGGCAGTGATGTGGTAAATTCTATAAGAACCACAACTCTTAGGTGTTCGACGACGACGCGGTGACCGGAAGTGATGGGCCGGAGTTGGACACGCTTCAGTGGAAGGTAGTTGGTTGCTCCCGGAACACCACAATTAGTCGGGCTTTCTACGGAGGAGGAACAGATATCCGGCGAATGGCTTCTCGATCTGTGACGTTACCATCTTCACCGTGTATTCTCTCAATGTAGCACCGATGTTTGGCAGGTAATGAGGCTCCGTGGCTACCGGCTTCCTACAACGGCGATTCGGGTTAGATTTCCGCTTAGGTCACTCCTGTTTTCACATTTGGAAACGTGGCCGACGTTGCCGGCTGACAGTTTTTCTCGGGAAGCTCCAGTGTCTTCTATCTTTAGAACCTTATTGGAATCGTATTTTCACGATTTCGTGAGTATGAAGTTTATGTCGCATGCCTACACTTTAAAAAAAAATTCTGTTTAACTTCCTAAACTATAATTGAAGTTTTTAACCTATACATTGATTGTATGGGGATACTACCGCATATCAGGCAGCAAATTTACGAATGTGTTGCATTGCTGCTATACACATTTGGAAACTTCCCTATCCATTTGACACTTTCCTGAGCAAATGCAGAAATGCTACCATGGATGTATGTAAAGAAACTTCATCATTCGCTCTTTCTCAGTACACATATACATACACTTATATTGTAAATTTGCGTATAATTTTTTAGAGTGTAGCCATGTGTTTCGGTATTTACTTAAACGTCCGGGCAATGAAAATAGCGCACACAGAAAGATGCAACGGATGGTACTGAAACTTAATACATATGAGTAATACATACGGTCACAAAAACAGAGAAACAGGGCTGTTACAAATGGATCTGTTATACACCGTCCGGTCATCTTCGGTGCGTCGCACCAGCAGACGCCGGATCTTGTCCTGATGCAGACGAGACGGGCCCACAAATGTTGGACTGCCTGTTACAAATCCCGGACACTGTAGCACGATGGCAGCTTGCATTTTTACTGGTCCCACACATGCTTGATTGGTGACATGTCGTGGGAGCTGGCAGGCCACGATAGTGTTTGGACATGAAGGATGCAGTCTGGCTCTATCGTACTGGAATCGCACCTGGAATCCTTGACGTAGGCAGTCAAGGGCGACTCGTGCCGTGTGTGGTCGGGGGTCATTCTGCTGGAATATCGCATATCGCACTTCGATTCCTGGCCAGAAGTGGTAGCAGATGGGGTGTAAGATCTCATCCATATACCGCTGAGCCGTCAATGTTCCATGTAATGCAGGGCGCGCATTTGTTTGGCACCGGTCGGCTCGGAATGGAACCGACCATCGTTCGCGCACTTACTCGGACCACTATCTTCCTTTTTCTTTCCCTACTGCCTACAAGTCAGTCAGTTGATAGCTCGTGACACACGTAGACTTTGTTATATAAAAGCTAGCAGTTCTTCAGACTAAATATAATTTGTTATTGATGATGTGTGTAGTTACAGAAACAATTGCAATTTATGATACCTTTGTAGCTCCAGTGATCATAACGGCGCATTACTGAAAAATGTGGTTTTGTAGTTTTATTGTTAATGATGAATATATTTCCAATACATAATAATACTTTATTATTACAATTTTTACCACGCAAAAAAGGTAAATGCAGTTATATATACCAAATGATTCCGAACTCAACGTATAAACTTCGTGAAAATATTTGTTTTGAACAATGAAGCAGAAAATTTATGTCTATATATGACCTAACGTGACAGCCATTGAAAATTGATAGTTTAAATAAGTTGTTTGCAATATTTAAGAAACTACTCGAGATAAACAAATTCGTAAATTGTGTTCGCCTGATTTAATATCTCCCATTTGTGAACATTTGTCGGGTAACATCATCGCACATTATTAAAAAATTAGGGGGTGTCATGCTATTAACAGACAAGTGTGTTGCCTGTGTTTTTTTTTATAGAATGTTGTGACAGGCTAACACTTCACGGATTTGTTGTTTCATCACGTCTAGTTTGACATTTTGTAAATTACGGTACGTTTCTCCTACAGTAGTTCTGCGCGTTCGAGGCCTCGAAAGGCATGGGCTCAAAAGCCGCTTTACCCCTTGCATCTGCGCCCAAGACGCTCAATTGGCGTACAGTATTTTTGTCGGCGATTCGCGTTAACGTTATTTTAAACCGCGACTGTATATTTAATGACACGCTAATAAAGATAAAAGTATGATGCGTGTCAGAAGACGAACTCTAAAAATTCTATATAGAAAAATTTAGCAGCAAAAACTGATTCTGAAAACACCCTTTTCAGCCATTTCCACGCTCCAAAAATAATATTTGGAGTTCAAATGAGAATCAGAAAGTTTCTCCAGAATACCCAACAGTTTTTTAATCACAAACCTCTCCAAAGCTTTTCATGTGCCAGTCAGGGGTAGCATTTAATAATCACGTTAGGTCGTAGGTTGTACTATGTTTTCCATTTTATTTTCCCTACCGAATAATCAAAGTTTGTATCTGGAGTTCAAGATTATCTTGCGTAAGTGTGTATACAGTCATGGAAATAAGTTTTCATACAGTATATGCTGCAAAACAATTTGGTCATCTTTCAATCTTAACCCTCCGACAGGCTCAACTCATTTGATAGATTCATAGTTCATAACTTTGGAAATATCTCGGTTATCTCGGGCGCTGCGTCTGTACTTCCTTGTATTGTCCTCTCAGACCTTTTTGTGCGGGTATTCTTATTTTTGGCGTTGTGATGTACATGCCTTTTTTTTACTGTGGCATATGCAATCTCACAGATACATTGCGCTCATTTGTGGCATTTTTGGTCAATTTTCAACTGGGTGTTTTACATCACACAACTCGTAAAGCATGATGCAATAAATTAGGTAAGTGCATTTTAACATGCAATTGTAGTAGCCTTTTTTATTTTTAAGAGATCAGTTGCACCCTATTATGGTATTATTTTTTTCCTTGCCAGATTTCATGCACAAGAAATGGGCAAACTTAATCAATTATATTATCCAGACAACTTCAAAGATGCCAAAATTTTACTGAATATATGTTAAAGGAATCTGATGAGGACAGTGATTTAGAGGACGAAAGTGAAACAGATTCTGATGGTCATATTGAACAATGGGCCGAAGACTCTGAAACTCTACGGGAAAATTCAGCTTCAGAAAGTGTATCTAGTTCTAAAGAAAATGAAGACGGCTTGTGACTATCGTTTAACACACAAATGAATACATTCAAACTGTTCGTTTACAGTACACACGTGAAATTGATGCAGATTTCACAGATGTTATTGAACTGAAAGCATTTGTTTGTCTTCTTTATCTTGCAGGCGTATTGCGAAATAATATGCTGAGCTTGGAAGAGTTATGGGAAGATGATGGTTGTGGAGTGTTAATGTCCCGTCTAGTGATGAGTTAAAAACGATTCAAGTTTCTCTTTCTCTACATCGGGTTTGATGAGAGAGAAACTCGGGAAGAAAGGAAAAATGTCGTTAAGTTGGCTGCTGTTCGTGAGTTTTCTGCAGCTTTTGTTTGTTGAAAACTGCAAGAAAAACTATGCACCAGTAAAAAAAAAAGTCCTACAGTTGATGAGACGCTGCCTGGTTTGTTTCAGAGGGAGTTTTCATTCGAGTAATACATACCCTTTAAGCCGAACAAGTATGGAATAAAATTTTTTGCATAAGTTGATTCGAAAGTTTGGTATTCTTACAACTTGGAAATTTATCCCGGAAAACAGTCATAAGGACCATTTTAAATAAGTTACAAGCCTGCTGACATTGTCAAAAGACTTTCTGAACCTATGTATAATTCTGGGCGTAATGTAACAGTTGACAACTGGTTCACTGATAAACAACAATTCCAAAAAAAATTGTCTTGTAGGCATTGTGAAGAAAAATAAGCGTCAACTTCCAACATGGAAAGTTCGTAACGGCAAAAAAAAAAATACCAGGAAAGACAAGTGTATGTTGGTTCCAAAAAATGCTATAATTGTAACTTGTGTACCCGAAAAAGGGGAAGAAATATAATAGCCTATTAATATCCAGCATGCATGTTGACTATTCAATTGATGGAAACACACGACCTGATCAAAAGCCTGAAATAACAACATATTATAATCAGACAAACTCAGGAGTTGATATAGTTGACAAAATGTGTGCCACTTTCAACGTTCAAAGAAACACTCTCCGTTGGTCATTAGTAATATTTTATACAATTCTGAACCTCAGTTGCATAAATGTCCAGATCATATTTGAGTGTAAAGACAATGAATTTAAATAGATACATTTATATTTGAAAGCGCTGCGTATGGAGTTAGTAGCTCAACATCTCAACAGACGAGCAGCGTAGGATAGGGGAAAACCTTCAACTCTCCAGCAGAAATTAAAGATCTAATCCCCTGTTGTGAAGCAATTAAAAGATCTTCCTACCCCAATTTATTCAAGCAAAAGGAAAAGTTGTACAAACTTAATTATGCAAGGACATTATTTGAGGATTAATGTAATTAGTATTTCACTTGAATGCAATTTTTTAAATAGAGAATCTGATACATGTGTTTCTCCTGAATTCGTAACTTTTCGCGTTGTGCCCGATGGAGGATTAAGGTGGTCGCCTAACTGGCGAGAAAATGCCCTGACTTATCTTCTCCAGCAAGCTTGCTAGCTGCCGGTGAACTGTGAAGCTACAGGCTAGCTCTCCCCTCCAATTGGTCTAGCTTAAGTCTATTATATCAAAATACATGAACATAATACAGTAACAGATTTTAAAATATGTACAGAATGACTCTTTATCGTTTCCTTTTTTAACTCGGCTGACGGTCATGACAAATAATTCGGTGATCACTCCTATTGACATCGAAGACCTGCCACACCGGACGCTTGCTTTTAATATTGCGTAGTCTATCGTCGCTTAACGTTACTCGCCCTCTATATTCATAGACACCTTTTCAATATCGTTGTCGATCGAACTGGGGGCAGTTTAGCAAGATACCAGCGTTGCGACGGCCCATGGATCCCTCGCCTCTGGTCCGAAGACACGAAGACAAAAAAAATGAATGTGCCTCACTGTGACGGAGGCAGGTGTAATCACACCAAGCAGTAAGGATTTCTTTCTCAACTTCATTAATATCCGAGGCACCTTGCGTGAAAGGTAACTTCTACATTCCCAACACGCTGGCGTAATTAGTAATTCCGTACAAAAACTGACAGTTTTTCTGAAAACATCATTGTAAAAAGTGTACAAGTTACACTGGAGAGCAAAAAAAAAATAATCAGGTATAGGGGTGCTTATGCAAATAACAGATGTATGGAACCAATCAGAGTAACGTGATGCGCTCGGCAGCGCCTATATAAGACAACAAGCGTCTGGCAAAGTTGCTAGATCGGTTACTGCTGCTACAATGGCAGGTTATCAAGATTTAAGTGAGTTTGAACGTGGTGTTTTAGTCGGCGCACGATAGATGGGACATAGCATATCCGAGGTAGCGATAAAACTTGGATTTTCGCATACGACCATTTCACGAGTGTACCGTGAATATCGGGAATCCGGTAAAACATCACATTTTCGACATTGCTGCGGCCGGAAAAAGATCGTCAAAGAACGGGACAAACGACGACTGACGAGAATCATTAAACGTGACAGATGTGCAACCCTTCTCTCAAATTGGCACAGATTTCAAAGCTGGGGCACCAACAAGTGCCAGCGTGCGAACTATTGAACGGACCATAATTGATTTTGGTTTTCGAAGCCGAAGGCCCACTCGTGTATCGTTGTTGACTGCACGACACAAAGCTTCACGCCTCGCCTGGGCCCGCCAACACCGCCATTGGACTGTTGATGACTGGAAACGCGTTGCCTGGTCTGACGAGTCTCGTTTCCAATTGTATCGGGCGGATGGACGTGTACCGGTATGGAGACATCCTCACGAATCCATGGGACCGTACATGTCAACAGGGGACTGTTTAAGCTGGTGAAGGCTGCCGTGGACGTGAAATGGGACCCCTGATACGTCTAGATACGACTCTGACAGGTGACAGATACGTAAGCATCCTGTCCGATCACCTGCCCCTATTCATGTCCATTCTGCATTCCGACGGACGTGGACAGTTCCAGCAGGACAATGCGACACCCCACACGTCGAGAGTTGCTACCGAGTGGCTCTAGGAACACTCTTATGCCTTTAAACACTTCCATTGGCCACCTAAGTCACAAGTCATGAACATTATTGAGCATATCTGGGATTCCTTGCAACGTGCTGTTCAGAGGAGATCTCCACCGCTTTGCACTCCTATAGATTTGCTGACTGCCGTGCAGGATTCATGGTGTGAAATGCCTCCTGCATACCCTCAGACATTATTAGAGTCCATGCCACGTCGTCTTGCGGCACTTCTTCGTGCTCGCGGTGGTCCTACACGATATTAGGCAGGTTTACCAGTTTTTTTGGCTCTTCAGTGTATTTATCTTTTACTATTTGCCCAAAATTTTGTACATTGCTCTTGGAGGAATCCGCTATGAAATAAGAGGGGTTTCTTCCTGGTCATTCTATCTGCCCTGTACTTCTAGTAGGTACATATTATTATGTAAACAAAACCATAAAAAAAATTATATTACATTGTAATTTGTAATCCACAATGAAAAATAATACAGCCACAAAATCGAAAATATTAATTACTATCCAAAAAGTAAATTCACAACTGCAAATGGCAGTAAACCCTAGCTTCATAAATTACATTAACACATATATTTATTTTTTATAAGGATACAAATCCAAAGAACAAAGTAAAAAGTATAAAAAATTGGCAAATTTTTACTCTCTAAGATAATACATTTGAAGTGAAACTTTGTGTTTGTAAATAAGGTTATTTACATGTTGCACCACTGACTTGCAAACCATGTGGATGTGGCGGCGCTACCAACTCTGAAAACATGAAATCCTTAAAAAAATTATTTTAATTCTTTACCCATCGTTTCTTCCCAAAATATTTTACGGCGCTCAATTTTCTTCAAAAAGCATGTCTATAAGAGTTCACACTACGGAATAATATGTATTTTGTTTGTTATTTGTAGCTGACCATGCATTTGAAAAATGTAGATATTTTGTTTCGAATATTCTCCATTTACAACCACACAGAATTTGATTTTGTTTTGCTGTGTTGCTCTTCAGGAGTAATATGAGCGGACACTTCAATTCGACTATTGAATCATCACAAATTAGGTAATCTGGTATAGCTGCAAGTCAAGTAATGCCCTCGTCGACAAATAATCTTGCCGGTTGAATACATTTTACAAGTACCTGGCTTAATTGTTTTATGACTATGGGCTCTTTTTCCAAACAATACTTAGTTGCCATATTTGCTGGAAAGATGCCGTTGAGAACTGATATGACATTCTTTGCTCTGCGTGTCGATCATTTAATTTTACAATTTTTTTTCCAAAGTGTGATATAGTTAGCCTCTTGGATCGTTCAACGATAAACAGATATGAATCAAAATCTCCGGAATTTCCCTCAAAACCAGAAAAATTTCCCGCAGAAATTTTTTTTTACCAAACAAATGTTATGAGTCACTCAGTCCGAAAATATCGTAGCCCCACATGTGGCTAAGTGACTCCTTTGTGGGGAATGAGGGTTTAAGGGGTTACCCTGACATTTATGCTGTATTATTCCACTTTGGTTTTCTCATGTTCCTTCTGGTCTCCGTTCACCTGGCGCCGTGGCGGGGACGAGTCTCATGCTCTGCCATTCCACCTGCGCGACACGGAGAGGATCCTGGCCATGCGTACCAGCCTAGAGTGGCATAGCACCACTGCACTTACTGCAAAATGTCTGATGTCTTACACAGTAACAACTATATTCATAAAATTTATTTTTCAGAGGTTAGCCAAATTATCTCTAAAACAGCCTCAAACCTAACCAGCTTCGTGGTTATAGTCTTAACATTTACTAGGTAGCATCTTTGGGTAAACATTTTCCAACCAGTTTTATGTACTTATGTACCCAGAAATGTTTGACAATGATTCGATAAAAATTGATATAATTGATTGGCTTTAAATTCCTTAAACACCCGTATTAAAGACATCTGAGGCTAGTTTTTTTTATGCTCAGGCGGAAAGGTCACGTGCATATTAAAAGTCCGGTTGGCAAAAAATATTTTTAATTGATCATTTAGGCTGCAATTTCCACTTAGATGTTAATTATGTAGGGTTTTCGCCACGGATTATGATTTCCCGGTTTCTATAAAATTTGTAGTTTTATTTTAATGTTTTATGTTGCCAGAGGTATCGGCGTATCGCGTACATTAGATCCACTTACGTATAATTTGGCAACCATTTAAAATGTAATTATCACAGTAAAGTTTTTCAACTAAATTTAGTGGGAATTTTTTATGTGATTTTATACATTAACTACAGAGTTTACATCACGTTACTTTCCATTTTTGTGTATAGTAAGTTGGCTAATTTTTAATGTAAGCCCCGTTTTCGGAAAATTGACGTGGGCTTGTGGAAATTTATTTCTATCGAATTTGTGGATTGATACATGGCCACACTTTCTTTTTTTGTATAGTTTACGAAAATACGGGATTTTTAGTTCTGGATGTTGTGCTTTAAGTTTCTTTACTATCAGAATCATAACATATACGACTTAAATTATTCTGATTAGTCAATTTTCAACTACACAACAATAAGTAATTCTAGTGTTATGCCGAATATCTAAGATTGTTCCACAAGGAATGATAATTATAAGAATGGTTGCAGACTGGAAGAACTCCATGCTCACTAGGGCTTACGCACCGTAATTTACGCTGATATTTTAACTAAAACAACGAAATATTTTTCCATCACTGCTACCTAAAAACTTAATAAGCAGCGTTTTCAATCTACAAGTAGCATACAGAAAAACTAGGTTAAAACAATTGACTGTCAACTGTTTCTTACTAGCCGTTGCCAACACATCTTTGCTCTCATTGTTTTTATTTAATTCGTATTGAATACGAAATAAATATAACAAGTTATAGAACGTTCTGAATTAAAGATTCATTTATTCAAGAATACAATACTTATAGGTTAATCACAGTGTTATATACTAGTGGTATACAAGTTATTTATAACATGTTACGCCTAGAATGATTTTCCAAAGGTTTGTTTCAAAACATCTGAAGAAACCTTGAATGGACTGGACTATAACTGTAGTGTTTTAAACATTATTTGTAAAGGATGATGTTTTTTAAAGGTTTTACTCCGTAAATACCTTGATATTTGCAATCCTTGTATATATCATTTTCGATATCGTACTTCAGTTATGCTAAAATAATTATGTAACCAATTTTGCCCCGGAATGAAAATCCATTCTCTGGTCGCAAAGAATATTATCATATTTTTGTAAAAGATTACTAAGTTAATTAAACTTTGACGTTTCGAGTAATAAGGAAGATATTTGGCTATTTGATGGTTGTTTATAGGTTATCTTTAAAAGGTACGTCTTATTTAAGTTTAATCGGAATATTACAACACAACTCCTTGCATTATGCAAATTTATTCTTTTTTAATTTTCACACAAAAAGTATATCAGTTTAAAAAATAAAAAATAAATATCCTGTTAATTATAACACACGCTAGCCTATGCACGTATTCATTCGGGATAAACACGATTGTTTACTTTAAATCGGATTACTATGACAAAAAACATTGCATTATACAAATTTAATCTTGTGTTAATTTTATCCCAGGAATTATTGCAGTCTAAGAAATGTAATGCACGATATGGCGTTAATTATATCTCGTCTATGGGAGTATCATGGTGTGTTTTGTGTAAGATTACTACTAGCGCCGTCAGTTCGCACGCCGCCGCGAGCTCTGCGTACGTAAACGACAGCAGGTTGCAAGACCTTACTTAAAGCCCGCGCTGCCTGGTGTTCCGATTAAAACCTTACAAATGAAAAATGCATATTACCAAGAAAAAAATGGAATTTGGAATACGACCTGTGTGTGGCTTTCCTCTCCGCAAGGAATATTTGTTTCTGGAGATTTGCAGTTGTGGAATTTCGGCATTGTTTTTATGTGACGCCAAATACTAAAACAGAAACAATACTTATTTAGCATTAAAAATTCCGCAACTTAACAGAAAAGAAAATAAGGTGAAAACGATGCATAGCTATAGTTTGTTACTGTTTCTCATATGTTAATGTGTGTATGTGTATTATGGTTTCACTTTCACTACCTAGTTCACCAAAACACCAAAATAAACTAAGTTAAGTGTTAGATTAATTACAGCGCTATCACTGTGTTCATGTGTGGTGCGTTTTATCGTTAGAAATGTTGACACACATCGACAACGCGCGACATCTGTTGCGAGAGTCGCGAAACTTTACGTGACGGTGAGCAACGCGCGTAAAAGAGTGCGCTGCGTAGCTGGTAAACCTTCAGGCCATTTTCTCTTTGGTTTCACGCATGACGTAGTTTTAATTTTATGGTATGTATTATACCTACCTTCTACAAATTAGTGCCATCTTTGAAGATCTTTTAGCTCCCTAACATGCTGCACATCACCGCCAAAATGAGCGCCATCATATCTGTGCGCATTGCAGAGGTAACAGAATTCTGCATAAAATAACTTAATGTACCTGCACGATGACAGTCGTCTGACGACTATCGAAAATTACTTTAGGAAGAATTAGTGAATCGCTATTGCTTATTAGCTTCACCATGTAGTCTGTACGATGTAATTAATATATTTCTCGTAAAAAATATATTATTTATGCAAGTGTTTCCGTTCAATTTGTGTTTCAAGACTGCGTACGAACTTGCACATGGAGTAACAAAATTATTACGAATTTTGGAAACTTATCTTATAATCAGGACTAATTAACTGCGTACAATGTCGCCAAATCAAAGTTTCATTGGTTTTAGTGCGGTTTGAGGTCATGACCCAGCTGACGGATAGAGTACTCTTGTCGTCCACTCCTGGTGTATGAAGTCTTGCCGTGCAGTCCAAGCTCGAGCAGACTTCGAAAGGAAGAGTGAACGTCGGCGTACACTCGCTGCTCATGCTCATGCTCGCTCTCTCTCCCGCTGAGTGGCAACCGTATTGTTTAGTCACAATATTTTTTTCTATAATCTGTAGTTTAGGAAATCTCAATTCAGCGTAATACTATAGTTTTTGAATAAGTGTGAAGATGTGAAATCGCACATAGTTTTAATTGTATACCAATTAGAACAAGAATACGGCGTGTTATCCTATGCACCCTACATACCCTAGGATTCATTACCATCTATAAACTTTTTTTAATGTGTGTGTAATGTGGAATTTGATTTTATGTAATTTATGATATATGAATATTTATAACTCAGACTGTCACCAAATTGGCACTTGAACTGCGTTGCAGCATGTTTGACAAATGCGTTTTTTTTTTACAAAACTATTAAACGTTAACTCAATATGTTTACCTACGAAAAGAAGACATACCTCAAACGAGGACGGAATGGTACTTTCAAGATTCCATGCATGTTATAAATATTATTTTGGAACTTGTATGACACTTTGTTACTTACTTTCCCAAAGTTACATGCAACACGAAAACATTGCACGCCGGTTGAGAGCCTTGCGAGTAGAAGCGATGATCCATTTGATGTGCGCGGCAGTGTCGCCCTTATCGCTCCTGAGCATCATACGCGAATACAGCTCTAGGTAAGTGACAAGCCTGAAAGCACGAAACCGGTCTATCCATTTTACATTATTTATTTTAGTATTTAAAAACTTTAATAATTTGTAGAATTTTTAAATTGTTTACTTTTATTATATTTGTCTCAGTAATATTGCGTTTCTTTATGAATTGTAATTATTGCTTATCATGTGAGGACATTTTTCGCGGATATTTTTGTTCATTTGGAAAGTTGGATAAGACAATGACCATGTCCGTTTCTTTGTGGACGTTTTGAACGATGCATCCGCCGCCGCATCGTAGCAAACCTATACTAAATTTTGCTAGCGACATCCTAACTTGCACGAAGTTATTTGCCAGCACGAGTGAGCTGTTTTAAGTTAGGTAGCCCAGGCATGTGAAAGAAGAGGTCGGTGTGCTAAGTTTTACAAAATGTTGAGTGAGATAACTTCAAGCTAGGAGTAACGCCATCTCACTAACGTCGTGGAAGGCGATTTTGACTATTATCGCCACAGCTGTATGTGCGGCATTCCAGCCAGTGCAGATACAGACTAGGCACAGTGTGGACAGTTAGTTGTGGATAGTACAAATCGTAGGGAAGATTGGGCCGGAAAGGCAAGAAAACAACAGAGGAAGAAAGACGAATCGTAGTACTTCAATTTGATGCTGGTAAATCGTATAATGAAATAAGTGATATTATCTGCGGGCCAATCACAACGGTGAAAAGCATTATATACCAGTGTAAACAAACGGAAACTTAAATGCTTCAAGGACTGGCCATCCACCTATCTTGACTGAGAAGGAAACAATGCTACGAGTCAGAAAAAAAAAATCCAAAACTAAGTGCACAGAAAATTTAAGTAGAGGTCGCAAATGAAACAGGAAAATGTGTTTCAGTGAATAAAGTAAGGAATGTTCTCTACGAAGCAGGCTTTAATGGTTGAACAGTCCATAGAAAGCCAGACGTAAAAGTAAATATAATGAAGAGAATTGCGTATGCAAAAACCAACAGAAATGACTACGAATTTAGGAAAAAAGTTGTCTTTATGGACGAAAGTAAATATAACATTTTCAAGTCCGATGGGAGAGTGACAATGCGGAGAACATGTGGAGTGACATGGAAGAAAGGATGTTGGCTGCAACTGTCAGACATGGAGGGGGTTCGGTACAAGTTGCAGGGTGCATGAGTGCCAATGGTGTTGGGGACTTACAATTAATTGAAGGTATCATGGGCCAATATGGCTATCTGCAGATTCTGAAGTACCATATTGCCAGAAGTGTGGAAGATATGCGCCTGACTGAGAACTACATTTTACTCAGGACAATGACCCAAAGCACACGACTCATAATACAATAATGTGGCTACTGTATAGCATCCCACATTACATGCAGACCCCGCCTCAGTCACTGGAAATCGATGCGATCGCACACTTGTGGGATATTCTGGAACAAAACGTAAGAGGAAAACCCATCGTCAAAAATAATGATTTAAAGGTAGCTTTGTTGGAAGAGTGGCGAAATATTCCAAGAGATAATACTGCAAATTTGGTGGAGTCGATGCCATGAAGACTGATAGTGGTTATTAAAAGAAAAGGTGATCCTACGAAGTACTGAACGCCAAATGAAGTATAAATAACACGAAGAAGGCACAGACGAAAACTTCTAGGAGGTTACATTGAGAACGGTTGGGTTGTTTTGGGATGTTTTGTTAATTATCTGAATAAAATGTGAATTGTTTTGTTTGCATTTTAATATTACGACGTATATTGTAAATTCGTACCACCATGTCTGTACCTACATTTTACTTTTAATAAATACTTTTCAACTGTGTAATTACAGGGCGACGAATACTTATTGTAGTTACTCTGCGTGCGTGCGTGCGTGCAGGCTATACTACGTGCTTCTAAAAATTATCGACAAACTACAAGAGGTGATTCCTTATGAAAAATTAAGCAGAAAATACATAGGACACTCTGTATATAAATGCAACATTAAAGAACAAATGAACCCTCGAAAATCAAATTTGAAAACAGTTTTTTTCTCGAAATATCGGAAACTAAGGGAAATTAAATGACAATACTCCGAACATTGTTTTCCGTTATGGGGATCCTCAACATACACTAAACGTTTATTTATACCTTCCACGGCTAAAAAATAACAGGGGTGGCCACCCTCTTATTGTATACAACTTTTGTACCGTCGGGATAGTGGAATGTTTGATGCAGATCTATTGAGCAGTATCACTTAAGTAACAAAAATAGTCCTCTTTTTGCAAGTGCTTAGGATCCACCGTTTTCGTTCAAAGCATACATGAAGCGTCGGCCCAGAATTACAGACCCTAGCACGTAGGCCACACGACATATATGAGTCTATGGTTGGCTGCTTGGTCGACTGCACAAGCGATGGTGGAAGACATTTTAATACTTGCTGTAAACAACGTGTACGGCACATTTATAAGCTTACAGTACGCAAGTAGTATAGTTAATTTAACAACAAAAGTTGACCTGTGTCAATATGCTACAACCCATTGTTCTCGAGAAATGGATGTTTAATGTTCGTAACAGTTGTGTTATGCCTGCGACATAGGCAACACTCACCTCGCATGATGTGGTGTAGTAACCAGGACTTCGAAATTAACATACAACACAAGAATTGCAAGATTATCTTCGAACGTCATATCATCAGCTGCAATACAGGCGTCACATCCCGAGACATCGACTGATGCACATTTCTGAATATCTACCGTTCATCGTTCGAATATGGTCTTCAGCACCGATTATTCTCTGAAGGAGATCCTCTTCTTATTCCACAGATGTCTCATACACACGCGATTTAATGTAGCCCCACACGAAAAAATACAGTGGCGTCAGATCCGGGGATCTTGCAGGCCATGGCCAATCCGTGGCCAATCCAGTGACCACCAAACTGTATATTCAGGTACTCGCGTACATTTATTGCGAAGTGTTCCGGCGCACCGTCATGTTATAGCGACATACGTCGACTAATGTCAAGTGGGACAACTTCCAGCAATTCAGGTAATGTTTCCTGCATAATTACCACGTGACTCCGGTCAGTCGTGGTAGGAAGTGTGGTCCAAGTAACACATCACCTACTAGACCGCACCACACATTCACAGAAAATCGTACTTGGTAACCAGACGTGTGGGTGGCATGCGGATTGCCATCGGACCACACATGCATGTTATTTACATTGTACATTCCGTCACGCGTGAACAGCGCTTCATCTGTGTAAGGATACGTGATTCAAACCCAGGAATATTGCTACACTGTTCCAGATACCTTAGCGGGAATTGGGTCTGATGGTGATAGTCCTCTGCATGTAATGCCTGTACCTTCCGGTATTGAAATGGGTGTAGCAGTTGTTAGTTCCAAGTCCCTCTACATTCTTCTGTGGTGGCTGGCCAGCTCACGTGCCACCTCACATGTGCTTGTAGACGGCAGCTCCTCAACACATGTCAGCAGTTCCTTCTCAAACCGTACCGTGCGCCGTGTGCGTGGACGGCCCGAATATGGTTTCCTTACCTGTGACGCATACCCAGTGATTTAGGGGTACTCGTCAGAAAAAATTGTAATTCTTTATATTGTACTAAACACTGCTCAACATTTAGACATTAGATGAATTCAATTTTCCGCAAGTAAGACATGTTTAGATGTCGTAGTTTACATGTAAGGGAATGTCAAAGTCGCATCTTACTGTTGTGTGTTCCTACTAATAGTACAAACTATCGTAAATTTCAGGAAAACTTTTTAATCATGTTGAGAAAATGTATTGTATTTATAAATTTTCTTAATTTTGCACATTTTAGCCTATCAACGATGTTTACAAACTACACATACTTTCCCATATGTAATCACAATGGTTTCTTGAAGTAGCTCAGTGCTTTCACTTTCGCTGTTAATTATTTCTTTTCTGTGATTAGATTTTGTACGACACACTAACATTGCGACTTTGACATGCGCTTACACGTAAACTATGGCAACTATGAAATCTAGTACGTCTTTACTTCCAGGAAATTACAATTCGTTTACTGTCTAAAAGTTGAGCAGTGTATGGTACAAATAAAATACGTATTACTAATTATGTTCAGTCCAGCACCCTTAGAGGGTGCGTACAACATGAATGAAATCCAGTACAACACACAATACCCCATACTTACCTGCAATGTTCCCTTTTCCCGCAGTCGTCTCGTAATTGACTCCAATGTGGTGTGGTACATGCCTGCCTGGATGTTGTTCCGGGTACAGACGCTGGGCACATCGTCCATTACTTTCACATCGCCCATACACTAACCTCATGTATGTCTATTCTGTCCATGTGTATTGAGCCATGACCAAACATGTAGAAGTATGAAACGTACTTGCACATACGAAGTACACAGGTGACTAGTCAAATGTCCCTCCAGCGCTACCTCTGCATCGCATCATGTGTGTTGAGTGCTGCCTATATTGCAAGAAAACACATCTGTTTCGAACATTTAACATCCATTTCTCGTGAACCATGCGGTGTAGCATATTGACACAGGTAAACTTTTGTTGTTAAATTAACTATACTACCTACGTACTGTAAGCTTATACATGTGTGGTACACGTTGTTTACAGTAAGTTTTGAAATGTCTTCCACCATTGCTTCAGCAGTGACCCAGCAGCCAAAATTAGTAATGATTGCAGTGTTGCCTACGTGCTAGGAACTGTAATGCTGGGTCGAAGCTTCATGTGTGTTTTGCAAGAAAACGGCGGGTCCTACGCACATGCAACAAGAGGACCATTTTTGTTATTTAAGTGATACTGCTCAATAGACTAGCATCAAACGTTCCAATATCCTGACGTTACAAAAGTTATATACAATAAGAGGGTGGACACCCCTGTTATTTTCATTACCGTGGAAGGTTTGCTGTAGGATGAGGATCTCGATAACAGAAAACAATGCTCGGATTATTCTCACTTAATGTCACATAGTTTCCGATATTTCTGAAAATTACAGTTTTCAAATTTCATTTTTGAGGGCTTATTCCTCCCTTACTATTTTATTTAGGTACAAAGTTTCCTATGTATTTTCTACTTATGTTTTCATTAGGGATCACTTACCATAGTTTGTTGGTGATGTTTAGAAACGCGTCGTATATAGTCTTCATAGATATAGGCTACATATATATACAAACAATACATATATAAGCTATATACACATTACATACAGTGGACCACATTAATATTAGGCCACCCATGATTATCACAGTTTCATGGCTTTATGTTGCATTAGAAATGAAGATAAGCATAAAACATATTGCACAATCATTCGTGTGTACTTTAAATGAAATTTAGCGTTAGCCAGTAACGGAAATGAGCAATGCAACTTAACGAACAATATGATTTTATAATCCTATGCTGCATAAGCACGCCACTTTAATATTCGGCCATCACCATTCGCACGTGAACATACACATAGTCTTTTAGTACCTGGTAGCATGGACATTCTGTTTAATTACTTCTCGCAGGCAGTGTGGCATATTAGCAATTATTTTCCTAGTACATTCGGAGCCAATTTTACTCAATTCTTTCTTGAACCTTTTCTCTTAATTCTTTTGTCGACCTAATTGTTTTCTAGTACGCAGTCTTCTTTTGAGTTCATCCTACAGATTTTCTATGGGATTCAGGTCGGGTGATTGAGGATGTGTGTCAATAACTTTGGTTACAAATACAAATGCTAGCTCTTGACAATGTACCACTTGTGTTTTGGGTCATTATCTTGGTAGAACTTAAACGTGTTCCTAATGCCCAGATTATCAGCACTCTTGTGAAGGTTTGCTTTCACGATATTGAGATAGTCTTCCTTTTTCATTGTTCCATCGATATTTACAGCCTCTCCAACGCCTGCTGAAGATATACAGCCCCATATCATAATACTACCTCCACTGTGTTTCACAGTAGGTTGTAAGTTCCCAGATTTTAGCTCCTCGTTTGACTTGTGCCATGCTGTTACCCTGACATCTGAACCAAACACGTTCAATTTCTTCTCATCAGCAAAAATTATATAATTCCACCAGCTTTCATCTTTGTCTGCGTGGTCTTTTGCGAACGTAAGTAGTTTTCTTCTATTCACCTCATTAATAAAATACTTCTTTCTAGGTACCCTGCCATTATACTCTGCTCTCCTGATAACTCGTCGCATGGTTTCTAGATGGACGTTCTTTCCCCATTCATTGAGTACCTCCATTGTAAGTTTGTGCAAGCACTAATTTTCTGATCTTTATTTATTTTCCTGATTACTAGACGTTCTTCTCTCTCGCTTAGTTTCTTTGGCTGTCCTTTTTGAGGTACCAAATCTATTCTGCCTTCTTACTCCTTATGATTTCTCCGACAGTGGACCTTGGCAGATCCAAGAGCTCCGCAATTTCTCGTTGAGATTTCTTCTTTGCGTGATAAAAAATTACCAGCTGCCGATGTTCAAACGCTGTATTCTTGCCCCTACGTCCCACTTGCCTCACTTACGCAGCCAACAGAGGTACCCAATACAAGCTCTCAGCGCAGAGAGTGTGCAGTAAATGACACAAGGTACGAACGCAATGCGCATCGTGCCTGTGCCACGCGTCCACCACAACTGGCCGAATATTAAAGTGACGTACTTATGCAGCATGCTAGGACAAAATATTGTGTTTCATGAACTTGCACTGCTCATTTCAGTTATTGGCTACTGTTGCATTTCTTTTAAAGCACACAAGAATGATTGTGCAATATGTTGTATGTTTATCTTCCTTTCTAATGGAACTGAGATATTCATCGGTGGCCGAATATTACTGTGAGCCGCTGAATATATATAATATGTATACCTATGTCTGGGAATCTAAATATCTGCTGTTCCTTGTGCTGCTATCTATTATGTGAATAAATATAAATGACTGCTTGTGAGAGTGAATGCCTACATATTACCCATATTTTATGTGTTATTTATAAATATATTAGACTCATCATGTAGGAAGGCTTTGTAATGCATGTTGGGTGTAGCTCTATTCAGTAGAATAAACTGATAACAGGTACTACATAGTAGTACAAAGGTATTGGACTAGTTAAATAAATCATATTACAGGGAAAATGTTTATACACTAGACGGACACACACACACACACACACACACGTCAGATTGCACGTACACACATAATATCTTTTCTTCATAATGTGACATCTTCAAACAAGTTTTAAGGATGTCATCGTTTTACCGAAACAGAAGAAAAAGGGCACGAGAAAAACAGGAACAAGAAATGTGTAGAATTATGTGTTGTACAGTAATTTATTACTTTTTGTAGTTTAGATATTCATCTATGCTATAAAATGCACATTCAAATAATTTTTTTTAGGTTTTTTTTTGTTAGAAAAGCAAATTTCTTGAAGATGATGTGGTAATTTTTTGAAAAGTTGGTTAACAAAGTAGAAGGGCCCTTTCTGGACTACTTTAAAGTTAACAGAAGCTATGTGTTTTTTAAATTATAGTGTCTTGCTAATGAAATGACCCATTTTTCTGAAATGAATGACTGTTTTTGGTCAAGAATATGAGTACTGAAAACATGTACGCACATGGAAATGTTGAAATCTCTGAGCTCTTGAAAATAGGTCTACATGAGTCTGACTTTTTTTGCCATTGATTATTCGTACAGCTCTCTTTTGCATTTGAAACACTTTTTTACTGTCAGTGGAATAACCCCAAAAATTATACCATTACACATGATAGAATGAAAATATTGTTATATTCCGCCTCGTTACGCTAATATTTAAAATATTATATCTGCCTCACAGTAGGCGCCATATTGTAATATTCCTGCGGGCTAGTTACGATATATTAATGCAGCCGCACAGGTGGGCGCCATCTTGTTAACGTTCGGCACTTGTTACACTCGTTATTTACGTTGCCACGGCTTGCCCTCGACTACATCAGAAGGTAGAAACACGAGACTCAGTTAATTGAACACCAGTTATTTAAGAAAGAAGTTCCAGATTAGTTTGATCTATATATATTTATTTAACATTCAGCCACACAGGTCACAGACGGAGATTTAGTATACAGAGTACGAACCTTTACCATTAAATATACTATTGCAGATAACAGTGCCACAGTCGTTTACTTAATGATGTTCTTAAAAAACTGACCCGAAGAAACTTAAAATGCGGCTACCTCCCACACCGGCAGAGAAATAAAATAATAAAGTCTAGTGGCCGATGTGGGGGTTATTCGCACACACGACGCGATCTAGACTATCATTGTACTACGACGACTACTGTTCTGACCTGCCCTCACGGGCGACTGCCCCGAAGTACCTTCTTCTGACGACTGATTTCAAAAAGACTGCTCTCAGGGCGACAGACAGACGCCTCTTTTTGTGCTGCCCATCACCCCCCTCTCCTGAGATAAGCGCCTGGCATCTGCCAGCAGCGTCATCTAAAACTGCACGTGTCCCGCTCTCAACACGTTATCGATACTGCGTTGTCAACAGAAACGAACCTCTCGTACAACAAAAACTTGTTGACGTTGCCTGAAACTGCGCTGGAGGAACTAAAACCTGTCGACGTTGCCTGAGCCAGATAAACCTAACCTCTCGTTTCGTTTAAAATTTGTTGACGCATTAAAACTGCGTGGGGGAACTAAAACTTGTCGACGTCGCTGTTAACAGAAACGAACTAATCTAATTAATGCTGACGCTTCCCCAAGAAACTAAAGTTCGAAACGAAACTGTAACCGTCCTGATAAAACATAACACGGCAAACATCCTCCCGATAACCTACAAACGCACACGTCTGCCGGATAAACTAACACGGGAAACGAGCCACCACGGCTTTAAACTTCAGCCCCGATAAAAATATTAAGAAGCTTTCCAAAGCTTCATACACACAAAAGAATTTTACACCCGAGTCCCGAAAAATTACGAATATTGCGTCATTACAATATGCACAAGATACCATTTTTGTTGTTTTTTTTGTTCAAGACCTCTGCAACACTTAGTAGAGAAAAACAGGCTGAACTTAGTTAAGGTTGTGTTACAGGATCATGAAACCGGGCCAACTGTTACTGAATATCACGGAAGTCATGCACATCACTCTTTCACTGAATCCTGTCCCATTCTAGTTGTGAAACAGATGAGGTAAGATTATATTGTAGTCCGTTTTTACACATACTCAGTCGATTTCATATGCGTCCTTTTGAATAAAAATACCTTTGTTCGTGTTCTGAAATACACTTTTTGTCTTACCTGTATGAAAATCACCCAACAGGGCAGAAAGTTAGGAAAAGGAGAATTTAACAGACAATTAGTGGCAGAAAGAGGAGACGAAGTAGTAATCAGTCATATTATATATATAATTATTATATATATTAAACTAGAGTCTATCGACTAAATGCGGCAGCATGGGCAAGATGGCAATAATATAGAATGTCCTAGAATCTAGAAAATGTATGAAAATGCTGTATGAAAATGCTGAAATAATTTCTGAAAGGTATATCTCCATGCAAAGTAATACTGCACTCAACTCAAGGTCGATTACCTATGAATTATGGATGTAAAGCACGGAGCATGGAACAATATCTCTGATAATATTGGAAAGGTTATTTTACTTGTCAAAAGCATACCTACTTACATATCTCCCTTTCGTATTAACTCTGTATTTGCCTGATGTCTGCCTCAAGATGTGACTTTTGACAAGATGTGCAGTGCGTACAGAAAACACTAAACTCTTTGGAAGAAATTCGTCATATATATCCACTATTGTAAACAGATAATGCTTAATTACTAAGTCTCAGGCTATTGCTTCGTTACAAATGTAAGATTTTGCAGATATCTAGAAAGCTCTGATATACCGACAAAGGTACGTACGCACTTGACAGTTCCATTTAAGTAAGGGAGATCTGCAGAAAAAAACTGGTAATCAAAATATGGCAATAAAGAATTTTTTGGGACGAAGAAAATAGCATATATTACTAACAGAAACGTATCGAAAACAACAGTAACGTAAGCTGGCTTGATGTAAAACAAGTCATACTGAAGCATGAGAATCCATTCGGTGTGTACATTAAAACTGGCTGTAGAAGTAATGATGGAGATTACTCGTAAAAGTTAAAGCCGCTAGATTAATTGCTGCTGTGGCCAAATTAAAAACCCATAAAACCATCGAAATTGGCCGATATTGAATCTGCTCTGCATCACATTCCAACTAATTTCTGTATTTCTGTAAATATTGAAGGCTACAAATGATACACATCCAGATGATGATTGGTACAATTCCAAACTGTATTTGGAAATTGATTAGGAATAATGTGTTATACGTATTATTTAGGAATTTTTTTGAGCAAATTTTTTTGGTAGTGTTTTTTAGGTTTTCAGTGGTAATATGTTTTTGTTGTAAGTTAAATAAAAAATTGTGTACAAGAATAAATCACAAAATTTTATTTAGAAAACAGTGAAAAACGCAATGGAAATATTACTCTCGCAATGATATTAATATCGGACTCGTATGACTAATCAGTGATCTTTAGTTTTTTTCTGAAGATTAAATTGATATACAGTTGAAACTAGTTTCTTAAATGTAAACTTTTGTAGCTTGGATGCTTTCTGCATAGCACCATAGAAGTGCGCGGAAGGAATGCATTGCTCTAGCAAAATATTTTCTCACAAAGTTGGTAAACCATCACAGTGGCATTAAACTCGCTGTTACGGAAGACTTCTATGGCATTTATTTACTTTTGATATATGGAAGTAGTTTTGTAGGTAGGTTACTGTGTGATTTCTCCTTGTGTAATACTATATATACACTGAAGAGCCAAAAAAACTGGTACACCTGCCTAATATCGTCTAGACCCTCCCCCCCCCCATATTCCGT